>APFE030963986.1:0-30592 GCA_000404065.3 Pinus taeda | reverse complement strand
TTTCCATTCCTTAATGGGTTTAATTTTGCTAGGGTCTACCTTAACTCCTTCATGAGATACAATATGACCCAAATATTCCACCTCCTGGACTCCAAAGAAACATTTGGATCTTTTTGCATATAATTGTTCCTCCTCCAATAGTTGTAGCACCCTGTCAACATGTTCAACATGATCCTTCCAAGACTTGTTGTAGATTAGTATATCATCAAAAAATACTAACACAAATTTTCTAAGGAATGGTTTGAAAATTGAATTCATCAAACCTTGAAATGTTGAAGGTGCATTGGTAAGGCCAAAAGGCATGACCAAAAATTCATAATGACCCTCATGAGTTCTAAATGTTGTTTTTGGAATTCCTTCAGTCTTCATTCTGATTTGATGATATCCTGAACGAAGATCCAACTTGGTGAAGTAAATTGATCCATGCAATTCATCCAGTAATTCATCAATGACAGGAATGGGAAACTTATGTTTAATAGTGAGCTTGTTGAGCTCCCTATAATCCGGACACATGCACATGATCCATCCTTGTTGTGCACCAATACTACTGGAGCAGAGAAAGAACTTTGACTGGGTTGAATTATACCAGCCTCTAGCATTTCTGCAACCATAATTTCAATTTCACTCTTTTGGGCATGGGGATATCTGTATGGCCTGATGTTTGGAGTAACACTTCCTAGAATCAGATGAATAGCATGATCATGATCGTGAATAGGGGGAGACCTTTGGGAGTCTCAAATACCTTGGAATGATTGTTCAAGACTTTTTGGAGATCTGGAGAAATAGATGACTGCAATGTGGAAACATCTAGCGAACATAATTGTACAATTACACCTCTTTGTTCCTTTTTTAGAAGCTTTGTCATACCGTTAGAGTTTATTATCTTTCCTAGTTTCCCTGCAATACCCCTTAATTCAACTTCCTTTCCTTCCACCGAAAATTTGATGAAAAGTTCTTGAAAATTAAAAGCTATTGTACCCAGGGATTGTAGCCATTAGACTCCTAGTACAATATCAACACCTCCCATTGGAATGAAAAGCATTGGGCTAGTCAATACATATTCGCCCATGGATAGCTTGATATTATGGTTCTTTCCAGAGCAATTTATTGTTCCACCATTTGCAATCATCACTTGACACTCTAGTGCTAGATATAGGAAGCAATTCAATTCTTTTGCTACCTTACAATGAATAAAATTATGGGTGCTTCCTGAATCAATCAACACTATTACCTTCACCTTCTTGATTTGTCCTTCTATCTTGATGGTTTGAGGAGTGGTAATTCCAGCCAATGCATTACAAGATATGGTCGGATTCATTTCTTCTTCATCTAGGCTTTGTTCCTAGAGTATATCTTCTTCTTTTAACCTTTCTTGCTCCTTTTCTTCTTCCTCTTCACAATATATGTAGAATAATTTCTTTTCAGCACACTTGTGACCTTTAGTGTATTTGCTATCACAACTGTAACAAAGCCATTTTGCTCTTTTTTCTTCCAATTGTTGTGGTGTCAACCTTATAGGTTGTGGAAGACTAGGGGCAACAACACTTCCGTCTTTAAAGTTGTGAGTGGTATGCTTCCTGGTTGCCATAATTTTGCTTTCCATTTTTCTTGCTAACCTGAATGCCTTCTCTTCTCTAATGAATCAGGTTTCCAAAGGTGAACATCATGTTGGATATTATCCTTTAAAGACCCTATGAACACATCAATCCTATGCTCCTCTGGAATATTTTTTACCCTTATGTTCAATTTTGGAACTCCTCAATGTGATCCATTATTGAACCCTTTTGTTTGAGACTTATCAATTGGCTAAAAAAAGTGTTGCTTTTTGTATCCTCACAATGTGCTATCAATTATTCCGTAAAAATTACCCAAGTGATAAATTGTTTACAAGAGCAAAGCCTATGATACCATACAAACTGATTTGGTTCCAAATATAAAGTTTCAATATGTACCTTTTGTGTGTTTTACACATTATTGAGATCGAAAAATTGCTCCATCTGTAATTCCATGTTGCAGGATCCTTGCCATCAAACTTCCTCATATAGATTTTTGGAATATGGTGCATCTTCGATCCAACATTAGAGTTTATGAAATCATGGTTAACATTTCCTTTGTTTGCATCATGAGTTTCCTTTACTCCCCTTTCACCATTAGTAAGTATTTCTTGTAGAAAGTTTGTCAAATCTGCCTTCAAATCTATCTTCAAATCGTCAATCTTGGCTTCCATGCCCTTTATCTTAGGTTCCATGCCATTTATCTTAGCTTCTGTTAGCTTTTATGAGAGTGAAATTTCTTGCACTTGGTCATGTAATTTTGATATATCATGTAGCATTTCTTCCTCTTCTTCATGAGTCACGCTAGAGCTTTCAGATTGCTTACTAGGTGTTTTCATTTTCTTTCCTCGAGGCATCAGTTACCGATACTAATGATCTACTATGCCCTTTGAATTGCTTCAAAATAAATTTTCAAACCAAGCTTAAGAAAAAATTTCAAAAATCTACACACCTTTTTTCACTTTGTAGGAGCTCGATATTGCCTCTGATGTATCTCTGTAATTTCAGATCAACCAGTTCTAAAATTGTGACTTGTGGTAGTCCCCTGTCTCCTCTTTCCAATGCCACCAGTCTGAACCCAATTGGATTCTCCAATGAAGAGTTATGCCAAATCTCCCACAGTGACATGATTATAGACTAATTCAGTACAACAAACTTGTACGACGTGCAACGTATCCCTGTTTCGACCTTTGGCTCTAAAAAACATATACAAGAAACTACAGTCCGTCCTCTTTCTGTACCTTCTTACAAAATTTCAATCCGATGCTCAGAGAGACAGTTATGATGATTTTCCCTAGGTCACCTGTTTGGAATGTAATTCAGGAGTCTGCAAAAAGACCAACTTCCTGAGATCATATCGTCGTAAATGTAGCGCGAAAAGCTCTGAAATTCGGACCCAAGGTTCAGTGTGATTTCGTCTCAAATGGGTTTTTGTTTTCACTTCTGAAACATCACAGAAAAAATATTATATCAAAAATTCCACGATGACCTATTTGGAGCAACGAAACCCTAGAATCCAAAGCTTTGATACCAAATGTTATGAAACCATCTCAAGAAAAAGATAGAAAAGATAGATCAACGCCTTAAAATTCAGCCTCTTCGAGGGGGAAACCTCCTTTACATTACATAAATGATCAATTCTTGGATGATACAAATGACAAAACCTCCTTTCTATATATAGGAGTTTAAGGAGTCACAATATATCCCAGCTGACCTAACAATAATAATATAAAGCCACAAAAATAACAATAGAGGGATTCTATGGGGCACAGTAATAACAATATGGGGACAATAGGGACACAACAATATTAATAAGGGGTACAACTACAATAGTAATGGGGTAATCACTATTATTATAGGGACCCAACAGGTGCCCATAGGTTTTTGATAGTGCTGAATTCATTGCGACCTTCACAAACATGATTTTAAATGCTGCTACTCTCAGATTTTTTGATTTTTTTTTTTGCCTATATTCAATAAAAAATAGTTGTCCTAACAATTCCTCTTCCTAGATAAACTTTTCCATGGAAAATTATTTACTTTAGCGACATGACGCCAGGATCAATAAGTGTACCTGTTGGGGATGCATGTTTCGTTGGTACATGCATTATCAAATGGTTATATGTAAGAATTTTTTCCTTTTTATATTACATTAAAATGGATTTTTACATTTTATAGGTTATTATGATATTAGGATATTGAGTAAATTAGTTTTTTACATTATTTTGAATTCTTTCATTTTCTCACTAGAAGAAAGAGAATAATGAATAAACTAATTTTATTATTTTAAATTTGTTTTTGTTGGAAACTAGAATACTACTCAGAGGGGATGAACCAGTAGTGTAGGAATTTTACTAACAAAAGAATTATTTTCACACTAAGACAATAAAAATCACTTTCAACAATAAGCAACAATTACTTTAGCAATCAATGGAAGATGCAAATAATATGTAACTACATCAAAATTACTTCTCCATTTTCTTAACAGGGAAAGATACAACTTCTTGTTACAATTTCTCTGGCTACAACCTGTAGGAAACGAAAACTCCTTAATTTATCAGCTACAACTGAATGGAGCTACAAGCCCAACTATTCTCCAACACCCACTAAAAGGAGTACCAACCCATAATCAATAAGCTACAACTTGTCTTAGACACTCATTGTTCCATCTTTCATCCATTTTCATACTAGGATCAATGAATGTCTTCTCTGCTTTCAAAAACAATTAAATATTAATCACCAACACCTTCAAAAATATTTGATTACTAATGAAAACATCACCACCTTCAATAATTTCCTATTTCCGAACAAATCACCATGTTGCACCAAAAGATTTCTCTAAAACTCAATGTATCAATTTTGCTTGCTTAGACATGTTTTTATAGATTTTTCTTTTGCTCATTTTTGGCTTTTAATTTGTGCATGAAGCCTTTATTTTTTTCCTTTGCCCTGCTCATTTCAGTCTTCTAGATTGTGTTTGTTGTTATGGGCTTCATCCCCAGTTCAAACTAACCTTAACCACCTTTTTCTACAACTTGAATTGAGTTTTTCTGCTTATTTTATTCAATTTTAGCTTTGTAAGAGATTAGTAGTGTGCCTATTATTTTTATCTGTAGTTCTATTTTGGCTTAGCTACCAAAAATTCAGTCCAACTGGTAGTTCCACTATTTTTCCCTTAAGCCCCTTTTCTCACAACTCCTTACCTACTTTTCTGCACATAAAACTGATCCCTGTGACCTTTGGATAATTCTTTGGGCACTTAACCCTTTTCATTTCCATTGGGTGCCTTTTTCCCTGTGATAATGACTTTGCACCATTGGTCATGGCTCTATGCAAGGAAAAAAAACACTAACCCAAAGGTCAATGCTTATATATGCTAAGAGCCTTTGCGACTATTTATTTCCTCAACACCCTTTGTTTCTACGCAAAACAATCCATAAAGCTAGCACTTCCCTCCTCCTGGAGCCTCTATGAATCTTTTCTCTACATGCCCTCGTTTTACCTGCTTCATAGGGCCATCTGTAGGTTCTTATTCCAGAGCTGCCTTATTCTACTGCATTCCCTTCGATGCACCACAGTTCACCCGCCAGGGTCTACCTTCCAAGTTGACGTGTCTGTGCGGACCACCTAACACTTTCTCTATTGGTTGCCTCTTCCACTTCCATCCTCATCTCCTTCACATAATCCTCCAAGATCTCCAAAAGGACACGCTAAGTCTCATTTTTCAAAGCTTGATGTCAAGTTTGAATTGCTTATGTACAATGGAGAAGTAAATGTTGAAAAGCTCGATAATTGGGTTCATCAGATTAAAGTCTATTATAGGATTCAAAGGATTAAGGATGATGTGACCAAGATCTAACTTGCTTCTCTTCATTTGGAAAGTGCAACTCTCGTTTGATGGGAGACAAAAAACCCAATAAGACTTGAAGAAAAGTGGTAAAATTATCTCTTCATGGAATGATTTTGTAGCAACATTAAAAAGGTAATTTTATCCATTATCTTATATGCAAAAAGAATTTATGGATTGGACAAAGTTTAGACAAGCTAAAGGTCAGAGTGTTAAAAGCTACACAAGAATTTAGAAGAATATCTTTAATCTTTGGTGCATATTTGTCTTCACAAGACACTCTCCTTAAATACATAGGTGGATTGCATATTTATTTGAGACATACAATTCTTATGTTTAATCCCACCAATCTAGATGAAGTATGTGTTCAAGAAACTCATTTATAGGTAAGAGGGAAGAATATTCCTCAAGGGACTAGTAAGACGCCATTTAAATCTGGAGACAAGAGAAAGGGGAAGTTTAAAGGCAAGACAAAAATAATTCTACAGTCAAGAAAAAGGGGGAGAAACTCACATGTAAACATTGTTCAAAAGAATACCATGATGAAGACCATTGTTGGAAACTACATCCAGAAATGATACCAAAGAAGTTTAACAACAAGGGGAAGAAGACGACTAATGCAACAATTCAACAATATCTAGGATCTAATTTAGGTGATGAGACCAAAATCATAACCATGGGAATGAAAGGTAAAGATTATATTGCAAGTATTAGTTCTTCTAGTAAGCCTATTGAGCCTCAAAATGATAAATAAAGAATTTAGCTTTTCCATATTAGGGTCACTACAAAATATACCAAATTTGATACCTTGCTTGATAATGGATCCCAAGTTAACCTTATTTCTGAAGCTATTGCCAAGAAACTAAACTTAGAAACTACACCTCATCCTAAACCTTACCATTTGGGTTGGGTATGTGACAACACAAAATTGCAAGTGACAACAAAATGTGAAATTAAATTCGCCATCGCTACAAAATTTGTTGATGAGTTAGAGCTTGATGTTGTACCACTTGACATATGTCGAATTCTTTTAGGGAGTCCATACTTGTATGATCGAAAAGCCATATTATATTATCATTAGAACAAAAATCATATTTTTAAATATGTAATTTAGTATATTGTTAGATCACATCGCAAGAAGATGAACTTGTCTCTTGTAAGTGGTGATCAAATGAAAAGGCTTGTAAATGCTAGTAAGAATTTTGTCTTATTGATGATCAAGCCCAGAGATACTTGTGAATCTGAATCTTTCCAAGGATGTGATGCAAAACTCAAGTATGATTTGGTTGAATTTTTTAACATATATGATAAGATGTTTTAGGAACTTGAAGGGTTTCCTCCTAAAAGAGGAATTCAACATGAATTTCAATTGCAGCAAGATGCATCTCTTCTAAACATTAGCATGTACAGAATGTCATTTTTGGAGACTGTAGAAATCAAGAAACAAATTCAAGAGCTGGTTGACAAATGAGTCATTAGACCAAGTACATCTCCTTGTGGGTCTCATATTGTCTTGGTTCCAAAGAAGGATGGTACATAGCGCATTTGTGTGGATTTTAGAGCTTTGAACAAAATCATAGTAAATAATCGCTATCATATTCCTCGTATTGATGATTTGTTGGATCAATTGAATGATGTTGTTTATTTCACTAGGTTAGATTTGAGAAGCGGTTATCATGAGATCAAGATTTCTGAAGGTGATATTTGGAATATTGCTTTCAAAACAAAACAAGGTTTGTTTGAATAGTTAGTTATGCCATTTGGGCTTTGTAATGCACCTGCAACATTCATGAGAGTTATGAATGATGTGTTGAGACCATTCCTTGATGATTTTGTCATAGTCTACTTAGATAATATTCTTTTTTAAGACTCATGACGAGAATCTCAAGCATGTTAAACAAGTTTTAGATGTCTTAAAGAAAGAGAAATTGTATTTGAAGATGTCTAAGTGTGAATTTGGGAAAACCTATTTAGTTTATTTGGGACATATTGTTGGAGGTGGTGAATTAAATATTAGTCCCTCAAAGGTTGAAGTAATTATGAATTGGTCTAAGCTCAATAATGTAACAGAGATTACGATATTTTTGGGAGAATCCCAATATTGGAGAAAGTTTATTGCTAACTTCTCATCTTTGCAGCTCCACAACATGCTTTGACAAGTGTGAAATAAGTCTTTTAGTGGGGAGGAATGTAGCATAAAGGCTTCAATACATTGAAAGAGAAAATCATCACAACGCTAGTGCTTGCATGTCCAGATATTGAGCAACCATTTGAGATTCAAATTGATGCAAGTGATTATACCATGGTAGCAATTTTGATGCAACATGGTAAGAATATTTGTCATCATTCTAAACCCTTTACCAATGCAATAATTAACTATCAAACTTACGACAAAGAGTTGTATGTTTTGGTACAAATCATGAAGAAATGGAAGCATTATTTGATGGGACAAGAAACAATTATTCATATCAACCATCAACCTTTGCAATAGTTACAATCACAAACCAAGCTACAACAAGAAAGACATTTCATATGGATGGGATTTCTATAGCAGTTCCATTTGGTAATCATGTACAAGAAAGGTATATACGACAAATTTGTTGATATGTTGTCAAGGCCTATTGTTAATGCATATGTCATTCTTAAATATAACTCAATCATGCATGAAAGTTATATTGAAAAATATGCTTAAGATGGTGATTTTAAAGATATTAATGCAACTTTGTGTCAAGGTAATCATGTTGAAGACTTGGGGTATCATGTTCATAACAAGTTGTATCATCTTGGCAAGTTATGTGTTCCACAAGGTGAAATAGTCAACATCATAAGGGAAGCTCATACTTCTCTTATTGCTGGCCGTTTTGGTGTAGGAAAAATAGTTGAACAATTACAAAGGTATTGTTATTGGCCTCGTTTGAATGAAAGTGTGTTAAGATATGTAGGAGGATATTCTATGTGTGCTACTAGCAAGCATATCAATAGAAAGTTGGGTTTGTATACTCCACTTCCTATTCCTTCTCATCCTTTGGAATGTATTCCTATGGATTTTGTAGGAGGAATACAAGTGTCAGAGAGAGGTCATTATTATCTTTATGTTGTTGTGGATTGTTTTAGCAAAATGTGTGTGTTGATTCCATGTATGAAACATGTTACAACTGAACAAAATGCAAAAATGTTCTTCCAAAATGTATCAGTACACTTTGGGTTACCCACTTGTATTATTTTTTATCGAGAATCTTGATTTGTCAAGAAATTTTAGTCAAGTTTATAGGAACTCATGGACACCAAGTTGAAGAAGAGCACAACATTTCATCCACAAACCAATGGATAAATAGAAGTAGTAAACAAAACAATAGTACATATCCTTTGTGGATACTACAATAAGCATCCTAAGCTTTGGGATGAACACACACACTACATTCAACATGCCTACAACTAATTCAAGCATTCTTTGACTCAGACATCTCCATTCAAACTTTATTTGGGATATTTACCAAAATCTCCCGTAGATTTTTTCTTTGGGAAAGATGTTGTGGTGGATGGACATGATAATATAGATAAGGGCAAGCGCTTCACTGAATATATTTAGTTGGTGCATGAGATGGTAAAAGAATAGTTGGAGAAGAGTCAAGCCAAGTACAACACGATACATGATAAGCATTGTGTTGAACACGAATTCTAGGTGGGAGATCAAGTTTGGATTTATATCAACAAGGAAAGGCTACAAGCTGAAGTTAAAAATATCAAGCCAATCAGGTATGGTCCTTTAAAAATCTTGGAGAAGATTGGTAATAACGCTTGTTGGGTAGCAGAGGCCCCGCGTAATGGTTTTGGGGCTTAAAGCCCGCAATTTTGGGTATTAATTGTAAAGGCTCCGCGAAGTGCACAGAGAGAAAATTATAATGGGTCAAGTCTAAAGGTAGTCTGCCCTAAAATATTGTAATTTAATCTAGAAAGTGTCGGCCTACCCATGGTCGGCGGACCATGGGAAGGTATAAATAGAGTGAGGTTCTAAGTATAGGAGGTAGCTTTGGATAATGTTAAGAAGAATGCAAGGTTTTCTGAATGCAGTATTAGATATGAAGTTTGTAAGTCCGAGTCTTAAGTCCGAGTCTTGGGCCGTAGTAGGAAATAGAGGCTACGCAGCTGTGTGCACGGAGACCTGGTAAGAGTTTGCAGCTGTGTGCGCATACCCTTGCAGCTGGGTGCACAGGGCAGGAAGTGGATTGTAATGGAACAAAGACATTATTAAAGATAAGTTAGTTCTGAAATAACGCGCATTTGTTTATATTTTGGTTTATGCATCTGTTTATGGTTTATGATTCTACGCATGCCTGTATTATTAAGTGATAAATAGAAATATTGTGCCTTCATAAGTTAATTCAAGAGTATAGCATCGACAAGATAAGAACATTCGCACTCATTCACCAATCTGTGCAAAGCTAGTAGATTTGAAAGCTGACCACGTGGCCGTAGCGCTGTGCATAGGCTCAGGTTACACACCTTCTAGACCACATCTAGACGTCCCTAGGGTGCGGAAACTTGGTTCCAGCACCCTCCCATACTACCTCAGGTGAGACTTCAATCTGCGCTCTGCGAATTGTTGCCGAAAGGGCCAGAAGTGTGGGATTTGTTTGGCTAAACACTTCTGAACTTGGGCTAGGCCCCAATAAGCCAACAAATGGTTTCGTTGCTGGGACCGGGATCTGCCTAAGGGATGTCTGATGTCGGAATACTGGAACCCTATGAAGAAAGAAATTGAAGATTGGTTGGATCAGAAGCTGCACGAGTTCATGGTATAGGAAAACAAAACCCTGCAGATACCTGAGAAGAAGTGGCTGGATCGCTACATATATACGGGGATCCACGAGATCTTCTTTGCGACCTTCTCGTCAAAACTATATGGTTGGATCGCGAGGCTAGCTGACAGCCAGGGAAGGTGCAAACTCAATCAACCGATAGTGTAGACTCTAGAGTTGGTGCGCAGGCTAGAGGCATCTGAAGATAAGATCGCAAGGGCTGTAGATCATTGGCTGGATCGGATAATAGGAGGGTTTGTCACTGATTTCGTGATAGACACAACCGTGAGCTATAGCAAAGCTGAGCGGTGTTTTCTCCAAGGACCACGAGGTAGGTACATCAAATCATCGAATACCTAGATGAAGATGTTATTATGTGAAGAACGAGTGATGCGAATACATTAATGAGTGGAATGACGTGGAGCGGAAAGATCTACAAGGGTATCGAAGGGTTAGGAAACAGTCCTTTAATTTCACCTCCGTGAGTAGGTGAGGAAGAGTGCGATTGGGTATCTCCGAGGAGTACGGTCATTTTGATAAGGCAGCACATCCCACCGTTGTCACCTTCACTTACACCGTTATCCACTTCACCTTCATCTCCTCCATCTTTAACCACCCCACCTCCACCCAACCCATTCAGCATGGCGAGTGCGATCAAGTTACATGTATTTAGAGGAGTAGGGAGCGAAGATCCAAATCAGTTTTGGTTCATAGTAAGAGTAGTGTGGGAAGCACACAGTTACAGATGATAGCATTAAGAAGGACACCTTGGTAACTGCACTATAGGATCGCACTGACTTGGTATATCAAGCACTCAAATGATCATCTAAATGTCGAAATAGTGGAAATCCAGATTACATTGAATAGAGAATTTAGCCATTCGAAAGTAGAGAGGTAGTCGATCATCAGATTCAAGGAAAACACAATGCTTCTGTGCGAAACCCCATGGGATTTGGATCAGAGACTGAAGAGCACGATCCGAGAGGCTAACATGACATTGACGGATGCGTAGCACCACACATGATTTGTGGCGTCTTTGACACCACACCTAAGGATGGCGCTATCACAGTAGAAGATTTGGAAATAGCAATGAGGTTGCATGAAACTCCGATACAGGATCCTAGGTTGGGAGTCCAACAGATCTACATGCAACTACAAAACCTAAGCTTGGAGATACAGAGTTTGAAACAGGATAGGGTGCCCCAGCCAGAAGCGCGCGAAGAAGTGTGGTGCATAAAATGTAAAGGCCAAGGCCACGATAAGGATCATTATCTAGTATTCGCGAACTATTTGGCAGGGGGGGACCAATGTCGTTAAGACCAGAGGCATCGGCAGGTCCAAGTGCGGCGCCCACGCTCTGGTGTGTGATCTATCAGATGGGAGAAAACCACACGACAGACAGCTGTCATCTATTGCAGAAGTTTACACAGACCCCCCAACAGCTATTTTGCAATTTTTGTACATCGATAGGCCACAATGAACAAAATTGTCGAAGTTATGAATTGTTAATGGACCGAACACCTACCTACAGGATGCAAACAGAGGTGCAAGGCATTGATCCAGCTGCGAGGATGGTACGTGTTGGTTTTCAAGGGTGAGGTCGAGGATGAGGAGGAATGGGGCCAAGAAGGGGCCGCAAACAGCTAATCTGTTATAATTGTAGAGGACCAGGGCACTATGCTCATGACTATACCAACCCGACTAGAATATCATGCCCCTACTATGAGCAGTTCGATCATGAAATGATAGATTGTCCCACGTTGATAGCATAGATATGCGAGAAAAGGGTAGCACAACCTACACTGACACAAAACATCCAAATGATGAGGTCCGAACCGCGGGAGGAAGACCCCAATGTGAACATGATGCTCAGAAGTGGCGCAACCACAGGGGAAGATAAGGGGAAACAACCCGAGGGAGACAGATGGGTTCGCAAGGCCCCTACAAAGCAGCCTGAGGTCGACTTGGAACACGCAAAGGATACATTTATGGAAGCTAACAAGAGCTTTGCGGAGGTATCTAGTTTAGGTAGTAAGGATCAAATCGAGCCAGAAATGGATCCCTCTATGCTATCCACCTTTATAGAGACATGAAGGAAGCTGCTACTTGACAATAAGGTAGTTAAGGGATTACAAGAGTTGATAACTAGGTGCGCTGGGTAAGGTGAACCTCGCGTTGTCTGAAAACTGGGAAAAAATGCTTTGCGCATCGGACGAGAAATGTGATTAGCGATGCAGATTGGTGACTATGAGATGGATCAAGTCATTCTAGACTTAGGTTTGGATGTGAATGTGCTACCTAAATATACATGGGAATGCATGGGCAAGCTTGCATTGCAGTGGTCTCCTATTCAATTACGGATGGTGAACCAACAAAATATCTTGCCCATGGGGAGATTACAAGGAGTAACAGTGGACATCAAAGGCGCGAGCACACAAATGGATTTTGAGGTAATAGAAATTTTGGATGACAACAACCCTTACCCCGCATTGCTAGGAATAGACCAGGCCAGGAATATGAAAGGAGTCATCAACCTAAAAAAGTAAAAAATGATATTTGAGAAAATGTCCCTAGGCATAGTCGTTTCGTTAGATCCGGTCGAAGGAGTGTGCTACACTGAACCTGTATGCGACGAGGGAAGTGATGATGACTTGGATTGTATCTACAGGATAATTGCACGAGATCAGGATTAGGTAAATCTAACTGCAAAGGGAAGAATATCATGGGAGCGTGTAGATTCATGCACCTTGGATTCAGATGAAGAAGACGAACACTAGCATAATCGGTTGAACGGAGTAACAACGTTAAACTGCAACATGATGACTAGGTTGCTATGTTGTGTAACAACTCAGGATCGAGATCTATACACATATGATGGGTTGACAATGGTGGATGAATTCTTGAACAAGTTTGAGAGCGCAGTACCAGAGCACCAGATGTTCGATGCATTAAAGTGGGCGCTGAGCATGATGCCTACATGTTGGTGGGGAAGACATTAAGGAACCTTTGAAGACTGGCGCAGCTGTAGGAGGATGATGCAGATAAGGTTTGGGAAACCAGAACTAGGAATAACTGAGAAATATGATGGATGTGATGACCCGCACGTGCACCTCACAAAATGGACCAAAGCCTATGGAGAAGAGCCCCATCTGGAATGGGTACACTTATTTTATCATACCCTGGATGTCATCCCAAGAAGCTGGTATACTGAGACAGAACTCCGACATGGTACAGGCGAATGGGATATCTTACTTGAAGGATTCTTATTAACGTTATTATTTGAGGACCAATGGATGGATATTGTTGACGATGCGCTGCAAGTTGTGAAAGCCGCCATTTTCAAAATACCACAGGAATCAGAAGAAATAGTGCAACCAATATGGTCACATCAGTTAAGCCAGGCCCTAGAATGTTACAATGTGCAAGCAGAGGATGATGATGATGAACCTAGAAACATCAATATTCCGAAAACAGAGGGGAGTCGCAATGAACATGGTATGGATGCAGAGCCGAGGTACACGACACTTAGGGACTATTAGGATGATGCCACGGTCAATAAGGTCATCGAGTTACTTTGTGAATATCAAGACTTATTCCCAACCAAAATAACCGAGTTAAAATGGATCCTTGGTGACCTAGGGATGATGAAGATAACTCTAAAACCAGAAGCGAAGCCAATTAAGCAGCGCCCTTACCGTTTGAATCCGAAGTCTAAGGAAGAGGTCCATGAAGAATTGGACTAAATGCTTGCAGTGGGAATTATTGAACCTGTGGAAGAGTCTGACTGGTGAGTCCTATGATAGTGCAGAAGAAAAAACAGAAGGGTGAAATTCGAATCTACGTGGACCTCTAAAAACTGAATGACACTTGTGTTCATGACCCATTCCCGACGCCATTTATAGATGAAGTTTTGGAGAATGTTTGTGGACATGAAGCATACTCATTTACGGATGGGTTCTCAGGGTACCATTAGATCAAGATCACACCGAAAGATAGAAGCAAGACCACCTTCGTGATCGAATGGGGATGTTTTCAGTACACTGTTATCCCTTTGGGTTAAAGAACGCCCCAACGATATTTTCATGTGTAGTAGTGGTTGCGTTCAAGGAATTCATCCATATGTTTTTGGAAGTTTACTTTGATGATTGGATTGTATTTGCACTAGTCAAGAAACACATAGCGAGCTTATGGTGGATGCGGGATACATGTCGATGACACCAGATTGCGCTGAACCTTAAGAAGTGTACCTTCCTCATCCCCTTCAGAAATTTTCTCGGCCATGTGGTCTACAGACAAGTCCTGATGGTGGACCCTGTGAAGATTGTTGTCATACTCAATCTGCAAGCACCGCGAAGTGTCAAAAAACTCCCCACCATGTTGGGGCACACTAGCTACTATCGCAAGTTTATTAAGGGCTATGCAGAAATCACGGCACCAATGGAACAACTGTTGAGAAAAGAAACTACAAATTGTTGGAATGATGATTGTAAGAAAAGTTTGGAGATTCTCAAGGAAAAAATGGCATTCGCCCCCATTTTGGTTTTCCCAAAATGGGACATTGAATTTCATGTTTATATTGATGTGTCATGTATCGCGCTGGGTGCTATACTCACATAGGAAGGAGCAGAAGGAATTGATCACCCGATCACATTCACAAGTCAATGATTGTCCAAAGCTGAAAATAACTACCCCATTACTGAGCATGAGGGGTTGGCAATGGTATACGCACTCCAAAAATACTGCCACTATCTACCCGGTGGGCACTTTAAGATGTATATTAATCATTCCACGTTGAAATACTTAGTGAATAAGCCTATTTTGGGGGGGCGCATTTGTAGATGGTTGTTACTGTTTCAAGAATATGATTTCGAAATGATCGTAAAGTCAGGACGCTTAAACGCATGCCCAAATCACTTGTCCCGAATTGAGAACGGTGAAGAGCCAAAAAATTTAGAGGAAGGACTACCTGATGCGTAGCTCTATGCAGTACACATCACAGATGGCCACTTCGAGGATATAATCCACTTATTAACCACAAGGATCATGCCGCAAGGATATTCAATTTAGCAGAAGAAAGAATTGGTGATACGCGCGAAAAACTTTACTGTTATTGTGGGGCACCTCTACAAAATGGGAAATGAAGAAATATTATGAAGATATGTACCTAAGTTTGAATGAGGACAGATCCTCACAGAAGCACATGGAGGGGTTGCAGAGGACATTATGCGGGAAGGGCGACAACACAAAAGATTCTTCGCGCCAGACTATGGTGGCCAACCCTACATCAAGACTCAAAAGCGTACTATCAGGCCTGCGACGTATGTCAATGGACTGGGAAACCATCGTGGAGGGACAAAATGTCACTCAATCCACAGATGACGCTGCAACCATTCGAAAAATGGGTGATCGATTTTGAGGGGCCTAATACACCTCAAGGAAAGACAGGTGTGCGCTATATCATCACCGCGACAAAATACTTGACTTGATGGGAGGAAGCACAGTCGGCTGTGAAATTTTTGTTCGAGAATGTTTTGACATGGTTTAAATGCCCGAAAATTCTAATGAGAGACTACAGAATGCACTTCCTAAATGAAACTATCAGTGCACTCACTTAGGAGTTTGAGGTATATCATCAGCAAAGTACACTGTATCATCTACAAGCAATGGGATAGTTGAAGCTTTCAATAAGATTTTAGAGACTGTGTTGACCAAGGCCTGTAACGTGCAACAAAACGATTGGGATTTGTATGGGCATACCAAACCACATGCAAGAAATTGACAGGTCAGACACCTTTTTGATTAGTCGACGGCATGAAAGCCATCATGCCAATGGAATACATTGTACCCAGTTTGTGAATAGCAGTGGTGATGGGCATGGCAGACCCTGGAGCATTGGAAGAGAGGCTTGCGCAACTAGAAGAACTAGAGGAGGAATGGTTTCTAGTGGGATTCCATCAGTAGGTACAAAAGAAGGGCTAAAAATCTTGGCATGATCGCCATATCAAGTTGTGCACGTTCAAAGAAAATGATTTAGTATTGTTGTATGACAACAAGTTCGAGAAATTCCCTAGAAAACTCCGAATGCATTGGTTGGGACCATATGTAGTCAAAGAAGTCACAGATGGAGGCGTAGTCCAGCTCAACAAGCTTAATGGAGATCCCTTCCCAGGAAGAGTAAATGGTAGTCGCCAGAAGCTCTACACGAGTGGGCCGGCTACCTGACTAACCAACCAAAGTAGAGTCTCACCGCTCCAGACAGTTGAAAGAGAGTGCGGCATGATAAAAAAGTCTATTAGGGAGCTGCATGATAGAAAGGGTGTGCGTAGAATCAGTATGTCACAAGGGTCGTGGTTGCGCAGAAGGGGCTGTGCTACTGTGTGGATGAGCATGGAAGTGACCGTTGCCATCAATGTTCATGAAAAGATGTCTGAGTTATGGAGAAAAGGAGTAGGCGGTGGGAAATTAAGATATGAATTACGAGCCCGATTCGGCACGATCTACGGTAAATATAGCATTAATGGGCTAGAAAAGAAGGGAACAGATGAATTTTAATTTCAACAGGCCTGTAAATCATAGTGGGGCATCCACCAAACAAACAGTAGTATCTGGAGAATGAAGCTATTGTGCCCTCCACTAGATATGGAACCATTGAACTTCAACGATGGGGGAGTAAGCCGGGTGTTTTCAAAAGAGACACAGGACCTTCTGGACAGTTTAATGTCGACAGTCGGGGATGCCTTACTAAGCTCAATGCCGACGGTGGGAGATGTACAGGAAATTCTCAGAAAAGTAGCAGGACTCGTCTGGATGTCGCTCCATAAACCACAATCTAGCAAATGATCTATGAAAGATATGGAAAAGACGATGAATCTTGAAACAAACGATAGAATTTTGTTTAAAAATTCATCTCTGGCGAGCCTTAAATATTGGGACCTCGCGGACAGCAACATCTCTCTTGCAAAAATTCAACATAAGCTTGAGCAGACAATGAGTATACTAGACCCCAGTTCGGAAGCTTGTTGCTCTAGCACAAAGAGTTCCCGCATGCGGCATCCCAGCTTGAGCTAAAATCCTATGAAGGGGTTCTTTGTGTTAACCGAGCAGAGCAGAATGAGCATCATCGGTTAAATGAATTAGTAGAGGCAATGGAGCAGGAGCTTGAAGAAGAATTGTAGGATACAAGGAGGGAGTAGCAGAACATAGTGCATCACTCACACTGATGGTGGACCGCAAAGCCTTGGCAGCATGTATCGCCACACCAATGAGTGACTCAGCATCAGTCACGATGATTGTGTTAGGGGCCTGTTGGGTAGCTGAGGCCTTGCATAACAGTTTTGGGGATTAAAGCCCACAATTTTGGGTATTAATATTGTAAAGGCTCTGTGAAGTGCACATAGCACAAATTGTAATGGGTCAAGTCTAAGGGTAGTCCACCCTAAAATATTGTAATTTAATCTAGAATGTGTCGGCCTACCCATGGTCTCCGGACCATGGGAATGTATCAATAGAGTGAGGCTCTAAGTATAGGAGGTAGCTTTAGGCAATGTTAAGAAGAATGTAAGGTTTTCTAAATGAAATATTAGATCTGAAGTTTGTATGTCTGAGTCTTGGGTTGTAGTAGGAGATAGAGGCTCCGCAGCTATGTGCGCGGAGGCCTGGTAAGAGTCCGTAGTTGTGTGCATGGACCCCTGCAGCTAGGTGCGCAGGGCAGGAAGTGGATTGTAATGGAACAAAGACATTAATAAAGATAAGTTAGTTCTGAAATAACACGTATATGTTTATATTCTTGTTTATGCATCTGTTTATGGTTTATGATTGCGTGCATGTCTATAATATTAAGTGATAAATAGAAGTATTATTCCTTAGTATTGTTCCTTCATAGGTTAATTCAAGATCTATAATAATATTAAGCACCGACAAGATAAGAACGTTCACACTTGTCCACCAAGATGTGCAAAGTTAGTCAACCTGACAGTTGACCGCACGGCTGTAGCGCTATGTGTAGACTCAAGTCGCGCACCTTCCACACCACATATAGACATCCCTAGGGTGCAGAAACCTGGTTCCAGCACCCTCCCATACTACCTCGGTTGAGACTTCAGTCCGCACTCCGCGGATTGTTGCCAAAAGGGCTTGTAGTGCAGGATTTTTTTAGCTAAACACTTCCAAACCCGGGTCAGGCCCCAATAATCCAACAACACCTTATGATTATATTTACCATTGTACATGCAAATTTATATTGTTGTAAATGTAGAAAACTTGAGATTATATGAACCTCCTATGATTGAATATCAAGGAGAGAATGTTCAAATTCCAACCACGGGGACTTCACTGCAGGAGCAATACCATAGCACATGGGTTCATATTGGGGGATATATAATGAGGAAAAGATGACATAATGTATTGGGGGATATATAGGGGGTAAAGGGTTTTTATATTGACAAGTATAAAATATGGAGCTCAAAGATAATGAAAAAATATAAAGGGGTATAAAAAATATTAATGAAAAAATGGATACCTACAATCTCTAGTGAAAGTAGGGGTTTTTTAAATTGGGAAGGTGTATTGGGTTTATATTGGTAGGGGGTTAAATAATATGATTTTTAGAGGTATTTTCCAATATCTACTCAAATTAAGGGTATTGTTTAATGTGCCATGATCGCATGTGATATGTCAGAGGTTCATTGAGTGAATCCCCTATGATTCCAACAATAGAAGATTTCTCTCGTGAATACTTATCATAATTGCAGTAAGAAACTATTCTTGACAGGAGGATAAGGACTTCACGTAGAGGCAATGTGGATTACCTTCGTGTGGGGCTCAAGGGAATGAATCCAAGTAAGTCTAGGTGGATTGAGATTAGAAGGGTGAGGGAGCTATACCCTCACTTACTTGCTAACTCAAAAAAATCTTTTGGTGGTCCAAAATCTTCCAGTGGGGAGGAATGATCCACAAGATCAAAAAAATGCTCCAAATTAAAAGTTCTCTAAATTGCTCGAAACTAGTGCCAGATCGTAGTGCTCGTAATCATGAATCTAACACCACTTGAATCACCTCAAACTGACATCTTTTGCTCAAGATATCATGTTATGAAGTTTTGGTCAAACAACTAAAAAGTCAAGCAACATGGGCTACTGACTAGGCATGCATAGTGAGTGATGAATACTAATCCTATGCCACCACGTTGAAGTACGATACAATAGTGGTTGATGCATTTCTATTGGTTGAGGGTACATGGTGTGGGCCAATCACAGAGTGACATGCTACCCAATCTCAGGGCACCATGTGGCACTCTAGGAGGGAAACATTTTGCAATAGGGTCGAAGGGCCCTAGAAGGGTTTAACCCATGGTAAATTTTAGGGGCAAATTTTAGCCCAAGGGCAAAATTTAATGGGCTTTTCATTTTAGAGGGGCTAAATTTTTATAAAACACCCATTTCATATATTTAGCCCAACTTTTATTTAGAAAATAATTATTCTTTTCATTTTAGCCCCAAAAAAGGGGATGGATAAACTATGAAAAAGACTCATTTGACCTGATTTGCCTGATTTGGGAGGTTATATTCCATCAAAATTGCCTGATTTTCTACTTTCCAATGTAAAATTCATTTGCCATTGCCCATTTTCTAGTTTGGGAGGTGGGTTGGGAGGTTGTATTTGGTCCCAATCACCCTAATTTCTTTTGTGAACGGCTCCTTGTTTTCAAATCTGGTTTTCATCTATGGCAAGGGTGTAAATAAATAAAAATATAAATAAAGTGGAGGTACGGTAAATAAATAAAACCTCTTTTTATAATTACTCCAAAGATATCGTAAATAAATAAAAATTTAAATAAACTAGACGCATGGTAAATAAATAAAACCTGTTTTTATATTTAGTCCATAACCCTCTTTCTATTTAAGAAGGCTCAAAAAAGAGGTTTCATTTAAGTGAATCCTATGGGAAAAATACCATATTTATAAATAGTTATTGTAAATTAATAAAAATATAAATAAATGAGAGGTATGGTAAATAAATAAAATATTTTTTTATATTTACTCCATAAGTCACCTCATATTCAACACTCCAAAAAATGTGTTATATTTAGGTGAAGCCTATGGGCCAAATACCATGGACGCAATTATTATTAATACCATGCAAAAAAAACATTATTAACCCTAATATTAGTATTAAAAAAAATAAAGATGACACATGTTATTGACCCATGGTATTCACGTGGAAGACAGCTTATTTAAAGGGGGGAATTAAACCAGCATAGATCCATCTTCAATTTGGATCTACTAAGCACCTAGAGGGATCAAATATCATGATATGCAAACTATCATAGAGTGAAAATTTATTTGATCCCTCTCGGGGCTTGGTAGATCAAGAGTAAAAATGGATCTTGTAATTTAATGTCACTTAAAAATTTTAACTCGGTTAAATTAAAAATCAATTATTAATTTTATTAATTTTTATAAATTACTAATAGTAGTTTTTAAGATCCAAATTTATGATAACCCATGGTAATACCATGGTATTCGTGTGAGCATAGACTATTTAAAGAGGAAATTCTATCATCTTAGATCCATCTTAATTCTGGGTCTACCAATCGCTAAGACGTGGAGCTAAGATGGATAGACTTAGGAAATTATATTGTAAATAACATCTTAAGGTGAATGGTTAAAGCTATATTTAGTCACTTCATAAAATTTAGTAAAAAATACCAATATCTCCATTAACATTGGTTTTTTTCTGATTTAACAAAAAAAAAATCAAAACAGTGAAATCTTGTCACTCTTTCCACATCACCTTGACAGAAGAGAGATAGTTGCTGCACAAATTTCCCACCATTTTTCAAATGTTCTCAGTATGATATCTTCATGAAAAATTTAAGGTACTGATGTTGGATTAGTTGTTTGAAAAATATGCTAGTTTGTACAACCTTTCATTTTCTCTGTTATTCTTAGTTTTTCGTAATGATCTGTAGGGGTTGGGCCACTACACCATATTTTCCTAAAAGGTGGAGATTGTGCACCAAAAAGGAAAGTAATCCACATGTTACAATGCTATTAAAAAATGCAAGACATATGAAGGTAGTGAATTATGCTAATAAGAAATCTAGATTGGGAGAGACGTAATTAAATTTTATTATTTAATTGAAGATTTCCAATTAACATAATAACAAATCTACATTTATATATTTAGATATTGATTGGAAGGCTTATGAAAATGGTCACTTCTTTCCATTAGATCCCCTTCAGGCCTTTGGGATACCTACTACTTTCTTATATTATATAGTTTGGGCTTGCTACTTGTTGGCGTGTTGGGGTAAACAAAATTGATGTGTTTTTTTTTATCTCGCAGTTGGAGTCTATGGAATAAGAAATAAATTTGATTTGCATTTTATCACCTTGATAGGTAAATGTTTGTAGATGAAGATTCCATCTTAGCAACTTTGTCACAAGGAAATTCAGTATATTTTGTTGTTGCTCAATTCAAAATCAAGCAATTTTTTTTTTTAAACTCAACATTGGTTGCATTTAGGAGCAAAGAGTTGTCTCTGTCTTCTTCACGCAAGAAAGTTATATGGACCAACGATCCTACCATATGACTATTGACAGCTAGCTTGTGGTACAAGGCTATCTTTGATGATGATGTAGTATCAGTAGCTTGGTGGTGGGGAAGATTTGGAAAGTTAAATCTTCAATGAAATCCATGATTTCTATGTGGTTGTCCCTAACGAATAATGTTTTTACATGAGAGGTTCTACAAAATAGGGCAAGGTAGGGTCCTGTAATTTGTACTATATGCAAATGTGAAGGGGAAACAATAGACCACGTGTTGGTGTTCATTTGTATTTTTTCTCAAGCGGTATGGGGTGTTATTCTCCCATTATTTGACAATAGGGTACTTGGCAGGAGGCTTCCTTGTTGGAATGTTTGATGATAGAGCACTCAAATAACATAGATCATCACCCTTGATTGCCTCTAGAGCCATTGGGATAGGAAATAAGGAATAACATTTTTGTAGACAAGGAGATCCCTCATTTTTAGGTACATCATCAAATAAAATACCTATATGAAGGCATAAAAATGACTCCAAAGGTTAAAGTTCCAAGGTGGGTTGCAATCTGGAGGCTGATAAAACTTATCCATGGCCTTTCTTTGTTGTTGCTTGCCAAGGTGATATTCTTGTTATATATATTATCTGTGAATATGTGTCATATTCTTGTTCTATATATTATCTATGATTTGAACCCAAGTCAGCTGCTCCTGCATGTACGATATTCTTGTTCTGTATATTATCCGTGATTCGAACCCAAGCTAGCAACGTGCAGGAAGAAAATTCAAACTGGTGTTGCTTTTTTTGTCTTTCATGTCTACCTCTTCCAGACAATTATCCATGATACATAAAGTTCTGGATTCACATGTCCCCAGATATTTGATTATTTTTCACATTTTGAAGTGGGCACAGAGGATAGCTCTTGTTTCAGGTGAAAACATATTCATTGCAGGTCATAATGGGTAGTGGATCAGTAGGGATGGGCTTGTTGGGTCAATATAATTTATACAACTACAAATTTGATGCCCAAAACTTCAAAACTAGTTTTGGGGGTTCCCTAGCAACAAAAAGGCAGAAAATTAGGAGAATTGAAACTTTGAGTTCATGCCCATCATATAAAACTTTTTGTATCAAAAAAAGCTCGAGAATGGGAAATCCTTTGGCATTCATGTTGGCAAAATCCTGCAACTTCCCAGGTGTGCATGTTGTTCACAATTCACTTTATGATTTATTTATTTATGTATTTGTTTTTGGTTGAAATTGCTACATGTATAGATATCCTGTGTGACATCCTTGATAATATTGCCATTTGAAGACCAAGTGAAGAAATCACAAATCATAGTTGAATATAGTTTAACTTGGTGGTGTTTAGAAGATTCAATTGTGAATTGAGTTGCTGCAACTAAGCTTCTTATCTTCATTTAATGAACTATGTCAAATACCTCAGTTTTATTTATAGTTTTGTTGAGTTAATGGTTAGTGAATGGCTTGATAAAGACTTTGTTCTTGATCTAGATTCCCCTTGGATGCCAGTAAACAAAAATTGTAGACCTCAATAATACAATTAATGCTCATGTCAAATTGTGCATCAGTTACTGAGGGTACTAAATTTATTGTGATTTATTTATCTAGTTTGTAAATTACTTTGTGCAGAGGGAAAGCGGAGCTTTGTAGATCCTCCTCTAAGTGATCTTGATCCTGAAAAGAATGTGATTGTTGAGAAAGAAAAGTAGTCGCAATTCAATGGCTTGGAACTTATTTCTTCTGAAAATTTTACACCCTGGGTAGTTATGGAAGTTGGTGGATCATGTCTAACAAACAAGTATTCAAAAGGACTCCCTGGTAAGAGGTAAGTGCCTGAAAAAATAACTTGGAATGTGAATAATGGCACCATCATGATTGGGATTGTGTATGAGCTGCTTAACAGTTTCTTCTTGCCAGTTGGCATTTTTTTTTGTTAAACTTAGTTTCTCTTAGCTTTTGGACATCTATTTTTTAGTTTGAATGTTGGACATGTGTGTAATGGTTTCTAGGTTCAACATTATAGTGTAGAGACCTGTATTTGTTGCATGAGTATCTGTTATCACAATGATGGATACAGTTGTTAGACACTTTTCTATATTTATTCGCTATCGTGTTGGGTTGGGATTTATGCCATGCATATAATATGCTGGCAATGAATTCATTCACCAAAGTGAGACACTTTGCTAGCAAAGCGCCCTAGAAGCATTCCATCTTGACAACAGTACATGGGGTGTTAATTTTCAACCATTATCTTGATCCCCAACTAATTTTGTTGTTTATACAACTCTCCTCCAACCACATCATCGCATCATGGTGTGTATGGTTCTAAACTACGAACCTCCTTTGATAAGATTATCTTTCCTATTTGGGCATGTAACATGTGAAAAAATTCTTTGCAACGTTTAGGGTTTCGACTTACCACATAGAGGGCATTTGTCTCATGGATTCATGATAGAAAAAATGTGATTATCTATTACATCAATTTACTTTGAATCAATGCCATATCATCTAGATGAATCCACAGGTGATCTCTCATTTCCAGTCTAATAATAATTAGGAGGGAAACCGTTCCATCATTGACAAATATTGAAGCAATATTTTGGGGAAGTGTTGAAAGTGTTAATGGTCAAGTTTGTTTTCTTGGGTTATAGGATTCATTAACTATGAGATGTTTGAGAAGAATGCCACCCTTTTTAGGATCAAGATTTTGATTGATGGTGCTAGTGCATATCTCTGAGATATTGATTACCCTCACATGAGAGGGGTATTGAAGCTGGGTATTTATATAGATCTTATAATGACAATCCTTTAAACAATTTCTCTTTCCAACAATGTTTACTTTAGCATACTTTATTAATATGTTCTTATAGTATGTAATGTTGGATATCTTACGATTTTTAGTACTAAAAGGTTTGTGGTTTGGGAAGATTGCCAATATAGTTGGGGCATACTTAATGATGGACATGGTACACATAAATGGGCTCATCGTTGCTTCTATAATGACCATTCCATTTGATTTTTTTGATGTAGTAACAACTACAACGCATAAGGTGAGTTGATCCTATTAATTTTCTCTGCACTTCACCCTTTCGATTAAAAATATGACTATACTAGAAGGATATTTTTTTGGATCTATCTTAATGGTATCTATCTATGCCATTCCCCCCTTGTAGAAGAAAAACAAACCCATTAATGTTCAAGAAATGGTGAAGAACTAAAACAAATATGCCATTCCCATCATAGGAGGAGTGATTATAGAGTTAAGAGATGTAGATTTTCCTTCTGATTCTCTTACATGTTCTTTGATTCAGTTTCCTGTTTTCATTCTTTTATGTTCTTTTTGTTTCTTATCACTATTAGATCAAAGCTTCGATGAAACTCATTACGTTCCTTGAATTGTTTATCAATTGTTTCACATTTTTCCTTTCATATTTATCTTTCTAATATTTTTCATTCTAAAATATTTTTGGATCGGAGGGTTGTGATTTTTAGTATTTAGGAGGTCCTTGGGAGGTATGATATTCTTCAGGAAGGAACCAGTATTGGCCGTCGACCTAGAGACAACCATTAAAAATGTAGTTTTTCTACGATTACAGGTCAATCTGAGTTCTCCTTCCTTTCCTCCATCATCCATATTAACAATGTAAACTTTGAAATGGTAACTAATGCTGTTACATGTTTCGTAGAGATAACAAAAAAGTGACCCGATTTTGAAAATGGGTGATGTAGAACACACATTTTTTTTAAAGCATAGTTTTTGACACTTTAATTTTTTATATGTACATTATGTTTTAGAATGTTAGTGATTTGCATGCTGATTTAAAAAAGTGGTGATTATGCATCAGGCCCTTTTTTTAAAAGACCTATTTTTTGAGTTTAAATTTTCGAATGTATGAAATGTAAATAATTATTTTCTAAATCTAACAATTTTTTAAGTGCTCTTCTTCTTCATATTTTCTTGTTTTTTTTAGTGAGGTTTTTATTGTTTTTCATATTTAAAGAAGAAGGTTGATAGTTTGAAGTTTCGATATTCTACATATTTATACATTGTTAATTAAATTTTCAATGCACATGAAATAATTGTCCCTAAAAAAAATAATTTTTAACTATTATTTAACCATTTTTTTGTAATTTTTTGCTAGAAATAACGTGTCAAAATCACAATTTTTATATAAAATTTTAACTAAAAATGGTTAAATAATAGTTTTTTTTATGAATTTCATGTCAAAGAAATAATAATAATCACTATTTTTTTCAAAAATTAATGATTATCATAAAAATTAATGTAAAAATCACATAATACAAATATTGAACACATAACAACATTAATTGAATGCTTATTCTTATCATAAAATGTCAAAGTCAAAACATTACATGTATAACTAATTAATAGTTACAAAAATTGAGCTTGATTTCCGAGAATAACTTAAGTTTAATCAACAATATCACGTAATCCAAACTCTTCAACCTCTAGAGTTTCATCATTGTCTTCTTCCACAATATTTTTTGCTTCATTTTGCTCATTTTCCTCTTCTAATGGACCTTTGGTGTCTACGAATCTCCCAATGTATGCCTTTCCAATGATTCCATGTAATGGTGGTTGGGGTTCCTTTGCATTTTTTTCCACGCACGATTCACCAAAGTCCCGTTTTTTCAACCCAATTTCTTGTATTTCATCTGGAAGAATCTGAAGAACCTGAAGAACATTAATTCTTCGCTGAATAAAATTGCACTGTATTGGATCTTTTCAATGGCAATGCAATTTATTCCTTTTTGAAGGCAACATGCTAGTGTTGTACCTGATTATCAAGCACAAAAGAAATAATGAAATAAATTAATACAATGACATATAGATTATGAAATAAGATATTGAAATTTAATTCCATAGAATAAAACTTACCTGAGCTAGAAAATAAATCTAGAACCGAATCTCCTTCATTTGAACATATGTCTATAAGACAGTTAATCAATAACTGTGGTTTTTGATAAATTTTAACAATCTCTCCTTTTGCTTCTTTGTCTTCATATGTTAGTTTTCTCACAACAACATCATAAGACAGTACTTGACTATGAGTCTTTCCATCTACCCGATTAAAAATCATAGACATATAGCTATCATATTTTGCCCAACTATCAATATGGATGAACTCACAATCATTTCTAAATGGTTGATCTTCACACTTAAGAAGATTTTTTTTTTTTTTCCTATAACATGAAAGAGTACAATTTCAATTAACTTGTACATCAATGAATGTTTTTAACATTAATGAAATATACATTTTCAACATCTTACCATGTAAGCTGCATCCTTGAGTTTGTTTTCTCCTTGAAGCTTGACAATAACATTTCCAATTGTACATGCCTGAATAAAATGTCACAAACCTGCATAATGGTGATGATGTGACTTTTAGAAATCCCATAACCACTTTACTAAGAGCTTGATAAATATAAGGGTCACTATCATAGTGAATTTTTGGAATATTGAAACCATGGGGAATATCTGCAATAACTAGGGCATAATCCCTTTTAGTTATGAGTTTAGCAATGTCTTCACAGTCACCTTGTATTACTTGATATTGAATAGTGTCAAGCCCATTCCAAATGAAATGAGTAAGAGTTAGATCAAGTTCAAAATTCTTAAGACATTGCTTCTTCATCTTTCAATCTTAATTTTTTCAATAAAGGCTTTGAAATTATCTTGTGCTCCATTTGCATACTTCCTCATATTTAATAAAATAAACAAATATATGTGTAAGTTATAAAATGAAAATAGTATACAGATGAATAAAAATGAATGTATAAATCAACATACCCTTTTAAAGGCAAGGTAAAAAAAAAAAAATTGACGTAGAACTTGAATTTGGATTGCGTATAACATCATCCCAACTATATTCATTCAAAAATTTAACCATTTTTTCTTTTATTTTCATGTAAACTTTGTGGTTGCATAGATAAAGTGAAAAAAGTTGAAATAATAATATGTATAACAAATACTACCAAGAACAATATGTTATATTTATAATAAAACTATAATCTAGAAATAAGTAAAAATAATTCAACAAACTTACTTTTGAAATTCCTCAAATATTTCCTCCAATGATACTTCCCCTGACCTCACACGAGATAATATTGCTTTGACAAGTTTTTCATCCTTCACTCCTTGCAATGCTCTCCAAGGTGTGATAGTCATATCTTCTGGAAGCTGCTTCATTTCAGGACTTGATTTATTGTTCCTACATATCAATGGTTTAGACCTTTTGACCTTCTAGTTTTTAAAGCCAATGTTCTCCCACATGCTAAAAATATCATTAATCAATTCCCATATCTCTCCAGTTCTAAATGCAAACTAGAAAATGTTATCAATACGTTTGAATAAATCAGTATTTACTCTACCGCCTTTTGAATTGATTTTCTCCTCAATTTGGTAGCCTATTTCCATACAACATTCCTTTTGGAAATATACAATAACATTTAGCTTATCCCCAACACATTTTTCTTCAAATTCACTATGAATAAATCTAACCCTTTGGATGAAATTCATAGAAATCATATATTCATTATTTGAATTATGATCCCATGCCACTAACTTTGCTCATGTATCTGATAAACCAGCATAAATGGTACATTTCATTGTTTCAAAACGTGGGTTATTGGGATATTCCTCCATCAATTGTCTTTGAGCTTCTACAAAATGGTTCTCCCCAAGCACATAATAATTGTATTCAAAAAATTTTAACTTATCAAATGCTTCTTTGTTGGGAACTTGATCTGGATTAACAAGAAGCACATAATTTACCACATGAGCATAAGTTGTGAACATGCAGGTGGTGTGGATTTCTAATTTGATATTCACATCCTTATATATTTGTCTCACATTAAACTCAAATTTACGACCACCCTCAATTAAATTTCTCTTTGTCAAGTTCCGTCGAATGGCTTTTTGTTTTGTTTTAATAATTCCATCCTCTAAATCAACTCCTGGTGTCATGATTTCTCTACTTTCTCTTCAAGTTTCACTAGGATCTTGATTGTTGGGAATGACTACTTTAGAATGTTCAACTTTACTTTTCTTCCTCATAACATTCTCATCATTAAATAGAACAAATTTATTCTTGGGCATTGTTACTTTTGGCCTTTTACGACTCTTCTCCTTTCTAACATCAGTTCTAATGTCATCCTCAGTAATGACAACATGTTCTTCAGTGTCAGTTTCAATTTCATCATCTTCAAAATTAACCTATCTACCTTTGCTAGATTTATCCACTAGAGGCATTTTTTTTTATCCCTTGGATGTAGTTTTGTAGCATCATGAATTACTACACTTTTCTTGTTTGCCATATCTTCTTCTGACACTAAGTAGAAACTGCTGACAACTTTCATAATATCATGCTCTATGAAATGAATGCCTCCCAACATAATTGAACAACTTTCAACAAAATTCTGCCAAACAAAATATCATATGTCAATAAAAATAAAGTTATAAAAATACGATGAGACAGTTACAAGAACACAAAACACAAATATAAATAATAATATTGTATAAATTTCACATCTGTAGATCAAACTGATATATGCAATGTACTAAAGCGTAATACTTGATCTAGTTCTACAAAACATTAAGCAGAAGCATAATCGATTTCATGAGCAACATCAATAATAAACACATATAACTGATCAAGAGAAATAATTAACCATAACAGAATATATATCATTGGGGAAAGCACCATCATAAAACCCCTATCTATATTATCAACCAAGTGGAAATCCTCTTCTGTTTACAAAAAGAATCAGCTCAAGAGCTATCCTGTATTCTCTGAAATCAAAAGATGAAAGATCATAGACTACCTAGGCCTCAATATATAGGCCACAAGTTCTCCAATCTCCTATATTATGAATTTATCTTGGAAATAAATCCTTCTCCATGCAAGGAATACTTACTACAAATATCCAAGCATCTGATAGTACATTATCCCTCATTTGAACTCAACTGGGTCTCTGTCTAAACTGACATGCATTAGTTATCCATGAAGGAATGCTCAATTATCTGAAATAATAGTTGTCACATGCATGCAATCATTAACAAATTATATCTCATTAATTTAACAAATTGTTAAATTAATCTAACTAGACTTGACTAAGTAAAACTAAGTCAACTAATCCTCTCATTATAGAACTCATACTTGATTCCTCAATCAGTGGAGAAAATCAAGGATAAATTCCTCAATCAGTGGGACAACTAATTGCATGTCTCACAAAGACTTCAAGTTTAATTTTCCATAATTAATTAACTCATGGAGATTAATTAATTAATATTTTAAACCGTTGTTAAGACCAAATTCGTTTTTACTTCCTATAGTTAGACCAGGGACAACTAAAAATAGGAAGGGACTCAGAAATTCTGTTTTTAGAAGATTCCGTTTTTAGCAGTTTCACCTCTCACCCAAGGTGGCCAAAATGCTCATTGGCCAAACTGCTATTTTTAGAAGTGCTATTTTTTGGAGTTCTATTTTTAGCACATTCTAAATTTAGCATTTCTTGTTGTACACTTTTCAACACTCCCTCTCAAAAAGAAAGGGATTATCAGCAACCCTAATCTGGTCTCTACAGAACTCAAACTTGCCCTTTGACAATGCCTTTGTCAAAATATCTGCATCCTGTTCCTCGATCGAAATGTATAGCAACATCATGATCCTCTTGACCACACAATCCTGTAGATGATGATAGCAGATATCTATATATTTGGACCTATCATGAAACACTAGATTCTCATAGAGTTTAATGCAACTATTATTATCACAATATATCACCATAGGATCCATCATCTG
>APFE030963978.1:15507-36156 GCA_000404065.3 Pinus taeda | reverse complement strand
AATTACATAAGACAATCAAGTTCCTAACACTTATCATAAGGCGTTAAGGCCTTACTTAATCTCCAAAGATCTTGTATTGAGCCCTTGGCCACATTTCTCCTGCAATAGAGCCCATCTAGTCCAAGTGTTGACCTTGGAAGCTCTGATACCACTCTGTAACAAAACCCCTACTAAACCTAGCCCCCAATAATTTTAGCAAGAGGCGGTTAGAATGAAGACTTGACTCCCAAGGTCTAGTTATGGAAATGGGGTATAAATTTTTCAAATTTTTTTTTTTTTTTTAATACTTTTTAAATTTTAAATAGACAAGATTGTTGTGTTCGTCTCTTCGATACCTTTCAAACAATAGAAAAGCGTCCCCAATCCGAATCTCAAATCAAAATATATAATTGTACAAAGTATGGCCTACCTGGTCTCATCACACCATCTAACCTGCCATGTGGTGCCCATGTAGCTATCCAAGCCATGTGTTATATCACCACCAATGTGGTAGTCCTACTCCCTGCTTCCTACTTTTTCATTACGTCCCATTACTTATGGGACCCAATCCATATATTGTTGCATTGCAATGTCATGACATCCATTACATAGGACCTGGGCCCGCAATGCCACCTCAATATGGGGATAAAATCCCATGAATTCCTCTTGCAGCCCCCATCAAATATTCCAGAGTAAACCTTCTTAGAGTATGTGGATCCTCATGGACCCCATTGCCAATGTATCCTAATACCTTTGCTTAACCCTAGCTTTCGACATCACCAAGTACATTCCCTTTATGACACAATTCACACTATTGGGATGAACTAGCCCCTTTAACCTTCCAAGATGACATGGTCAACCTATGAGGCTTCCATGTGCCAATACAACACATCCACTGACCCAACTTGCCACATCATCTCACAGAGAATATCCCAAAAATTTTCAATATTGCCTCCTCTTCAAACCTCCAAGGAAAACTTTCAAGGGCACGTGTATGGTGCAGAAGCTCAGATTAGTTAAAAAATCCATATTTCTCCAACCTTCATGATTTTTCATAACACTTGAATACATGGTTTAACAGACTCAAGCCTCCTGGTTCCTCTGGGTCTTAACCTTCCATCCCCACCTCATATGTATTACGCGAATTCTTGGGATTTTCCCTACCCTCAATGCTCGGACACAGTGGTTCTATAACACATGATCCTATTGTGACTTAGTTACTGAGCCCTTAGACCATCGAGGTTCATCCCCACTCATTCCATATGCGTATAGATATACGTAAAGCTTGGATCTGATGGTTTTTCAAGGGTATCTTCACTTAGCGCTTGTCACATGTATATATAGGTTGGGACTAGTCCAAGTCTTCGTTGTGGTGGTTCTATTATGAATTTCGGATTCTAACTCTAGTTTGGTTTGACATACATATAATTTTATAAAGCCCCTTGGCTTGCAACCTACAAAGAACATATATGTGTTTGTGTGTGTGCGTGTGCCATCCCTCCTGAGGTTTTAATAGGGCTCAACCCAACCCATTCAACACATATATTTATATATATTAATCATATAACTGATGTTATCCTTCTTGAGATTATAAATAAGCACCAAACAGATATACATGTCGCTTATGCATATCATTCAAACACAGACAGCATTTTAACAATAAGGATTTTCTCATCCTTCCTGCTCAGCTAATTAGAATGAAATGCAAGCTCAATGTAAACAGAAAAATTGAACCATTCCTTCAGTAGCACAACAAAACGATAAATATTATAGAGATATACCCATGTTTCTATACATAGGCCATTTAGACCAATTTTCAAGCTTAGGATGGATACATGAATAAACCATTCTTAATATTATATTCTACACATTTGCAATATATTTCCATGCAATATTTACCTCCTTGGTCATTAACTTGAGTAAACTAACAACTTGATGCTAACATATAATAATCATTACATGAAAACTAAGCAATCATAAATATATCAATATTCTAGGGATAAACCATTCCTCATCCATGGCACCAAGCTTGGAATTACATAGGAATTCATTTCCTCAATATATCAACGCACTAAACTAGCATAGTGAACCAATATCATTGTAGGCATTAAACCCAACACATTAAGCATATGCATAACATTTAGAGTGTAGGAGCTTGAGTATACTTATATTATTATAGTGTGCTTAGCAACTAATATTATAATTCATCTCTCCACCCAACCATAGACAAGTTTCAACCAAGTTTTTATTACAATTGTCACCCCAAATCTAGATTCTAGAGCTTGAGGTAGAGTGTTTTCACATGAATTTTAAATCAATAATATCAGCTGAAACAGGGTGTCTCGAGGTTGCCTCAACTCCACCCACTAGCTATAAAGGGTTAAATAACCACTTAAATTGCATACAAAAATCATCCACTCAGAGGATTAAACCAATATAATTAGCTGAAACAGGGTGTCCCAAGGCCACACTGCCTTCACTCACCAACAATTCAACCATTTCACACAAGACAGGGAACATATTATTTTATGTAAAGGAACTTGTAAATTAGCATCCCAACTTCTTTATGGGTTTGGAAATAGAGAGTGTCAATTCAAATGTAGAGAGAGAGAGAGAGAGAGAGAATTGTGAAGAGGTTTTATCAGCTAAGTTACTTTTGACAGAACAAGGGTGCACTCTCTAGAAACTTATTGGAACTTCCACCTATGTTCTCAGATCAATCCAATGGACCTACCATTAGGTTTTATTAGTCCACTAGCCTCGTGTGCCTCTACCTCTCGAAATTTATGAACCAACACAATCTCCAGTGGATTTATTAGCCTTGCAAGGCACAACCACCACTAAGTGATTAGTAGCTAACAAGTCATTTGGGTTCTTCAGTTGGACTATCATTTGAGCTTATCTCTTCCTAAATTCTCTCATTCCTCTTATTCTTTTATTCCCTCTTAATAATGAGCTTGATCATAAGGATTCTCGACCTCCTTTTTCTTGTGTTCCCTTCTCTACTTGTGTGCATCAATCGTGTATCCTTTCCCAGACCTTCTCAACCTCCTTTTTCTAGTCATATAGGAACCTCTCCTAGTCATTCTTTCTCTATGAAAATTTCCTCCCTCTCCCCCACATGTGAGAACATACCAATAGAGAATAATGTGTGCCTTTTTACCTCTTGGCCCCAATGGTTCTCCCCATTCTTGAGTAGTCTACGCGGACCAACCACCTTGACAATGCAACCCATAATGCACATTTATTTTTTTCCTTTATTTGTTTGTCATTGTTTCCCAAAGAGAACATGGGCACACCCTTCTTTTTCAATTTAGCTAATAGAAATTCAACTCATTCCCAATGGCTCAGTCAGTCCATCACTGATATTTAAAACAACATGCTTCTTCAAGCAATGGAATCTATGTCCCTCTCTCAACCATTTTAATTTATAAATACGTAATTACAAGGAAAAAGTTTTACAAGGGGAATTAACTCAAAGTGGATGTCACACCATGTTTTTCATTTTTTTTTGGTCTTATACATCCATTACAAAGGGAATATTGTTACAATCAACTATTTCACTTAATTTCAAACTAACCCAACTACTTATATGGAATATATAGTCCCTTTAGTTGATCAATAATATAAGATAGAATCCATTGAGCCCTAGAAAGCTTGGGAAGAGATCACTTTGGTTTGGTATTAGTGATTTATGGACTGGTTAGGTGAAATCATTATGGTTGAGGGTTGAGGTGGTATGGCCTCTGGAATACCTGGTTGGTTCTATTTTGGTTTAACCCATATGATCCCACATTCATGCTTAGAATATGGCATTAGGGTGATTGGTTAAAAGAGAGATTTGGTTTAGCCAAATCTATGGTTGGGTGGTACGTGCAAGTCCCTGACTTGATTGGATTTTTCATATGTTAATATGAGTTACTTCTTATTGTGATCAATGAGCACATGTGTTGGTTATTATGTTAACCTCATGGTTGATTTGTTAAGGATTCTATTATGGTTATATGTTAGTTACATGCATGGTTATATGATGTGCTCTTGCTATGGGTCTTGTTCATGATTCATAAGTTATTGAATGATTGATGAATGTATGGGATAAAAAGTATTATTGCAGCTAGCTTAAGAGGGAATAGAGCCCTTTTTATGATTCTTTCATGAAGTTAAGAAGATCATGATCAAATATGCATTCATAACCTATACCTATTATGTTTATCATATGTTTGACTAAATGTTTATCATGTATTTGGCATATTATGGTTAAAATCTAGCCCTATAACTGATTGTTTAGACTTCTCATAATCTTAGATTGCATTCTAGAAAGTTCTAGCGAGTTCTAGGCAATGGCATGTAGGCTATCCTAGAAAAAGTAGCACAGATCTTGCCACCGCATGCACAAAACTAGAGAAATTATGTTATAACCACATGTAAGAAGGTTTATGGGTTTGGTTGAAGCCTTTCAACCGCATGCATAGTGTGTTAAAGGTGTGGTTTGGAGGTAAAACTTGTAAAATAAGTTCCAACTGAGGATCTAATAATCAGAGGTTGTTGGTTAAAGTTTGGGTGATGTGGTGTTTCTGAGCGGTATCAGTAAGTTTAGAGTTGCTGCCGCCACTTCCACAACTAGAACTTGGAGGTCGGGTCATGTAATATAACACTCAGCTCATGCTTACCCTAGATAGCTTGTAAAAGAAAGTAAATGTGGGAGGAGGTGTTACAAGGTGTATCCTTTTGGTTTGTGCTATTAAATTGAATGTAATAGTAGGTTGGTTCCTACAAGAATATTTAGGCATGCGTTTTATTTTCTTCTCTCTTATGGGTATCCACGTAAATTTTGTGTAGCCTAATCTATGTGTGAACTATTTGATTCAAGGTTTTAGTTTGTGGTTTATTAGATAATAAATTAAAGATCTAAATGCTATTAAAATTTGAATAATACTTATTCATCGCCAGCCCCCCACACCCCCCCTACCCCCCCTCTCAATATAAATTTTCCATCCTTCTGTGGTCCAATTGGTAGCATCCTTTTTCTTTATTTCATCATCGTGGGAGTAATATGTTCCACTCTTCTAGGATGTTGGTTTGGTGTATGCTCTTCTATAAATTCTAGAATCACATGCAAGGATGTCAGTTGAGGCAACCCATCCCAATATTTTGTGAATCTAATAAATGGAGGTTTCCCTTACTTTAGTCAAGGTAATGAAATTTTTAATATAGGCATTAGATTTTCTCAAAATAATCCATGGAATCCTAGTGCCAATCAAAATCCAAGCTTTTCCTTTTCAATTTTTGGCCAACTAAGAATTTTTTGGTTGGAATGTATCCTTCCTTAATGGGAACTTTTAAATTCTCATCCTCCATTACTTATATCAACACCATTTCCACTAGATCTACTTTGCCGATAAATTTGATAATGGTTACTTGAATACCTTATTTTCAAACATCCCATTTCAAGGATCCTTGGGTGTTTCACTGAAGCAATAGGAACACAAGCCATCTTGGGAGAATCAATGGAGTCATACAAATTCGTTGGAACATCTTTTTTTTCTTTAAAAAGTCATAGGATTCTCTTTTATGCATTCACAAACGTCAACGTTGATGTCACAAGTTATACAATAAAGTATAGTGGGTAATTAAGAGTCACATCTAGCAATTGAAACACAAGAATGTGGGGTTTCATGGATCGAACCTTGTGAGGGAGGGGAAAATGGTTCTTTATCCTTGCTACATATTACATAACTAAAACTAAAGACATTTAAAGTGCTCGATTTATAAAGTTCAACAAATATTATTGTAAAGGTTATATTCAATATGTGCCATGTTGTTTTGAGCATTGTTGAAACATACTAAGAGTTTTATTTCAAACCATAGGAGATGTTGGAATGGTGTATTATGTTATAATGAAGCATTATATTAAAACATAATTCGACTCATAAAACAATAATATAAAATAAAAATAAAATAAAAAAAATGATTCAATTCATTGTCATATGTTAATTTCTTTATTAATATATTTAAAAAAAATCTTCAAACAAAATAATTCAGCAGATATGTTATTCCACAAAGAAATTTATAGTAATGATGAATTATATTTAAACTTTGTACTCATTTTAAAATATTAATAAATCAATAATTAACAATAAAATATTCTCTATATATTAATATGTAAATAGTATAAATATAAATAGAGTTATAAATTAAATTTATGTACTTATAATAAAATTATTAAAATTATTTAGTAAAACCATTTCATTCTATATCACATCTCAATTAATCCATAATATATTAGAATTAATACTTCAAATTAATCTCCTCATTACACTATATATTTAAAAAAATTATAAAATTCACTTTTAAAAATATTCAAAAAATGGCACAACCTAATATTTATATATGGATTCTATTAATATATTAACAAATTAAAATGATATACCTAACTTCAGTTTAAAAGAAAAAACGAAATCTATAGAAAGATAACCTGATGATTCAGATAATGAATGTTAAAATACTTTCACAAGCTCCTACTTCATGTATGATGGTTTATGGAATGAATATTAAAATATTTTTACAGGGTCATTGAAGTTTAGCTTTAACATTTTTTTACAACATCATGTGTTTGTTGAAATACAGATAGATTGGTCTATCAAGGATATAAAGTGAGTGGTTTGAATTAAGATATACTTTAAGTTTTCATATATTGATCCAAAAGGTTGCACTGATAACAATGTATGCAATTTTTTGTGATACCGATCCTATTCTGTTTTAATTATATTTTTTTGTTAAAAAAAATATATGAATTGAAGTTAAAATGAAAGGAAAATAAATTGAAGCAAACAATTTTATCAATAAAGAAATAAAGTGATTATTTTAAAAATAATTTTCTAATGATAGGTATAATTTGTCAATAAAGTGTTATTTAAAAAATAATATAATTATTCTAATGATTGTATAATTTGTTCTAACAATTTAGTTTGTTTTTGAGAAAAGAAAGTAGTAAATTAGTGTAAAAAATGTGTTATATAGTTGTTTTTTAAATGATTTATTTTTTTATATTTATTTATTTTTTTAAATATAAATATATATATATATGATATATATATATATTATATAATATATAAAAGAGTATATTTACTTAAAAATTCATTGTATTATATAATTACGAATATTTAAGCAAGTTTATCTTTACCTATTTTTTTAAGACCGTAATCACTCATTGGAGACATATTTAAGCTTATGATCTTAATTTTTTAGATTTAAATGTAAAATAATATAATTGAAATAAAATATTCTTATTAATTTATAGATTATTTAATATTACTAAAAAACATTTATAATGATGTTATATATACTTCATATATTTGGCAATTCCATTTATATTTGGATTTAATCATCATAAAAGGAAGGAAAAAAAGAAAAAAGAAAAGAAATGAGTTATTAAGGTGATTAGCAAAGATAGTTCTTTTGTTATGGTTCTTAGAGTCTTTCTTTGAAATTCATCTCTATCATGTTGAAGTAACTATTTTGGGAAGTAACAGAGTGTTGCTAAGGTTTGGTTTGTCCTTTCTTGTTTATTTTTTTTCCAAAATTGGAGTTAAATATATTATTTCTATTCATTTAGCAACGTTGTCTATCCTTCATCAAAGTTTTGCTCATGTTAGCCCAAATAAAAATTATAAAAAATCTATAAAAAAAATAACTATTCAAAACATTTAAATAATGTTAGCTCATAAAAAAATTTGCACCCAAATAAATTGGATCCCTCTCCGCTCATATTAGATCTATATTTAAGATGGATCTATGTTGGTAGTCTATCACTTATATGTTTTGGAGAATTTTACAATGTATTATTTGGTTTAGTTTTTTGGTATTTTTACGGCATAATTTTTAAGGTAAAATTGGGTAAGATTTGTTGGAATCACAAATTTGACTTGTGAACTCTTCACAATTCTAGTGCCTCAACAGTCTTTCAAGATGTTAAATTCATGTATGTAATCAAAAACAGATTTTAAGCAACAAGATCAAGTGGCCCAAAAAATTTTAGCCAAATTGCAACAGAAATTAATATTTAGACATGTCAGAAACCAAAAAAATGTATTTTTTAATATAATTGATAAAAATAATTTGTTAATATACAAGAAAATAGATTTTATTTCTAGTACCATAACTGATAGACAACTCAAGTATTCACCATCATCTCTTTGAGGACCGTTTTTTCAGTTGTAAGTAACAAATAGCCAGCCTACCTATAAACCATAAATATAAAGAGTTGTATATACTAGTTGTTAGATAACTGACCTGCCAAAATCCAAAATTCGATATATACAAGTTTACAACCCCATACCCCATACGTGCATTTATGGCTTATTAGCTCACTGATTATTTTCAACAGCCTATAAAACTACTTGCTTATACATGAACAACGTACAACCCCATACCCCATACGTGCATTTATGGCTTATTAGCTCACTGATTATTTTCAACAGCCTATAAAACTACTTGCTTATACATGAACGTTGTTGGTACTAGAGATCATGTTGAGCTTTCAAACCACTGTCTCTTGTTTCTATCTCCGCCACTGGCGAGCTTTACAATTTGCGTAGATACTTGCTTATACATGACCGTCGTTGGTACTAGAGATAATATTGAGCTTTCAAACCACTGTCTCTTGTTTCTATCTCCGCCACTGGCGAGCTTTACGATTTTGAAACTAGTGGAACACATTCTTCCCTTCAATGTTGTCGTACACCGGTAGTGGCCCGGCAAACTGCAAATTTTGGAGTGTGGATCCTTTCGCTCTAAATGGTTTGCAATAAAGCTATTTGTTCTCCAGCCGAAATCCATCTAGCATTCGTTGTGGATTGGCATTCTGCCATTTCTCCGCTTTTCTGGTTGACATGCAAAGTTAGTATGCAAATTTGTTTACCAGTTTATTTAATTAAGTTACATGAACTCCTCAATAGATGGTCTATTATACAGATTGAAACCCAATTGCAAACAGTGGTCGTGGATTCACTATTTTGGGAAAACTCAGAAAATAGAAGTAATTATACATAAGAATTATTTTGGGAAAACCCCAACTCCTGGAAAAAGTTAATCTAATAGAACTCTATTAGATTTTGGCCAAAACTTTAACCAAGTTTGTGGGAGCCCTTCACAACCCTTGGTCCTATACACTAATTTCAACCCTGGGCCTTTCACATGAGCTGGGGAGATCTTGCTTGACCCTTGGCACCTTGGTGCCTGACCCAGTGACAATGGAAACAAATAAGTCTATTTATAAGCTTCATTTCAACCAGATAAAACTCACATAAAACTAGGAGTCACAAAACCATATACCTGAAACCATTAGTTATACATAGTCACTCCAGAGTCAAAGTTAATCCTAACCAAAGATAATATAAAAAACTGGTTAATATAGAAAACCATTGTTAAACAATAGATCCAAATTTAAGCTCGTTTAGATTTGTGAAGCTGAATTCAAAATCTAGTTGGTGTAGAAATAAACGCTGACTGCGTTTTCATATTTAGTTTGCTATTCAGAATTATTATCAAATTATGATCTTATATAATTGAATTAAGCAGTTTCCTTGTGATCATCCCATCTTCTAACGAGAACTCAAGCACGTTGCTCCATCCTTGTTAATTGTCTTTATATTTATCTCTTAATTTTTTCAAATTTCAGGTGAGAATTAACATAATAATAATAATAAAAAAATCAGGTGAGAAAAACAAAGAGAAGAACAAAATACTGGTGGATGCAACTATCAATCTGCGTTAGTTGTAACGATCTTGAACTCAAATAGTTTTATATGGATGATATAGGTTTTTAAACCCTCTTAATGTTGTAGTTTGTTTGTTTTGCCGCTACCTACTTTCATGAGGCCCTTGGACATGACCAGAATCACATGATCGAGTTACGAACCCTAACCTTTAAGTGAGATATTAATTTTATAATTCACTCGAACTGTTAGCTTTAAGAGTAAAGGTTCAAAATCCAAATCGATTCCAAATATTAATTTCATTATTCATTCCTATTTTAAATACCAGTTTCAGTATTCATTTCTCTCCTACTTATGCTAGGTTTGTTGCAAAGATATCCCCGCGGTATAGTTGTAGTAATATAATTGAGAATCTACTTGAATTACGAAGCAGAACTAAACAGCTCATCAGTATCTTTTCTTGCTATGCACCACAATAGTTCTTGTCATGATTTTAGCTAGAATGCTTTCTAAAACACTATATACAAGAATATTGAAGGAAGATAGGGTTACTGGACAACAGAAACAACACAGTTATATAAATTCTAATGTTCCCAATGATATCTAATTTAACAATTTTTGTTTTCAATTTTGTTTCAGTTTACCAGCACTTGTTTCTGTTGTATTGGAAAAAGGTTATACTTTGAAGAGTGTTATATTATTTCAATTCGAGAAACGTTCTAATGTAAAGAGTGAAAAAATGACTCGGAAATATGATTTAAATAATGTCGGAAAAATAAATGTTGATTTGCCTCTTTACCTCTTGAAAAATCAAGACTTCACCATAACTCATATACACATAGATATCTCCCTAAGAAAACCAGTAAATAAATCGATGTAGATATCCTTGATCCCATAGTAGACATAACATAGCAGGTTTTTGGAAATGATTGTCTCTTCAAAAGTCAAGGTTTCGCCATAACTAATATACAGAGAGATATCTCCCTGTATCCTTAAATTTGCTGTGATCAATCACGTGAGTATGACCTAATTTTTGTCCATAACCAAAAGATCATACCAAATCAACGCCCCATGAAACTCTGCGGGGAATGTAACTCAAAAATGCATTGTAATTCAAAATGTATTGTAACTCAAAATGCATTGTAACTCTGCGGGGAATGTAATGAATTTTTTTCCATATTTTTTGTTGTATACAGATAAATAATAATGAAGATGTGACCCTCATTTTGAATTGGCAGCTAATGTCCTCGACGTGAGGAGCATTCATCCACCAATGTCATAAATGTCTCAAACAAAAATTAAACCTTGGTTCTCTCATGCGGTCGAAAAGAATTTAAAAATGAATCGCCTTGTCTCCGCCTTCCGTGAGCTACAACTTCACCCCAAGGTACTCCATAGACTCATCAAACGGCGGGAATTCATTTAAATTCGGAGACTTCCGCTCTCCAGACATTCAGGAAGTACCCAATCCCAAAATCTCGGGATTTTTTCCGTCCAAATCTCCTGCCCGTCATTGCTGCATTCCGCTTCCGAACAGGAGGATCAAAATGCTGCTTCAAGGCAGCTGTAATTCTTCTGCGGCGAATTTGGCGGCTGAGGCTTGAATTTGAGGCGGCGATAAAGAAGATGCGCAGGGGATTTCCGGCGGAGACAGGGGAAAATTCAGGTTGGCTTTTGATCCTCTCAGGCAATACGCCGCAAAATCGTAGGCGCGGGCAGCCTTTTCCGGGGTGTCGTAGGAACCGAGCCAAATTCTGCCCGTGCAATTGGGCATTCGTATTTCCGACACCCATTTCCCCCATTTTCTCATTCGAATTCCCTTAAGCTGCCGCGACTGCAGTGAGCGATTTTGGCGTCTGTTGTGGGCGCTCTGGTTTGTTGAGGGTTTAGCCATGTCGGTTTGTTGCTCTGGTATTCCGGAGTCGAAATCAGGAATTGCTTGAGAAGCTCGAAGTCTTTAAAACGGGGGAGTGTGAGGGTTTGAACTCATGACGCATAAAGGTCCTTCTAAAGTATTGCAAGTAAATATCCGTGGGATGACAATAAGGGTGTTAGATGCAAGGCAGCATATATATAGGGAGACGCAAAACGCGTTGAGTTCCTAAGGATTTATGTGTAGTAGTACACGTGGCCGCTTTCAAACAGCGTCGTGTTTCGAAAGATTTATGCGTAGGACAACATACCAAGATATGCGAAAGTGAAAATAATTTGATTGGTGAATCTGTTTTGGTGACGTGGCTCCTCAGGGAATAAGCGGACACTTTAATTTGATTCGGGAATCTGATTTGGTGACGTGGCATCTCAGGAGTATGCGGAAAACTTTTTTCTCATAACCGACTCTTTTGAGTCGGTTAAGGAGAACGACACAAAATTGATATCCTAATGACACATAGCATAAAATACCTTAACGATACACATATTGTGTGTCATTAGCATACAATACCTTAAAGATACACATGTTGTGTGAAAGCTCTAACAAAATGGGAGGGAAAAGCTTTATTTTATTAAACATTTTTATATGTTACAAAAAAGTTCTATGAACAAAAAGTCAATATTTTCATATTGGACATTGGTTTCTTTTTCTATCGAAACCCTTGTTTATTTTTTCAATTTGAATCATTTCTTCATTTATTCTCTTTTTACTTATGGTGTCTTTTCTTCATTTATTCTCTTTTTACTTATGGTGTCTTTTCATTTAGAATCCACTTGATTGTTTCTTTACTTATCTATCCGCAATGAAACTCTTAATTGATATGGTTTCCCACATGGTGCCATTTATGGGTGGAAAGGATGGGAAAATTATTAAAAACTTTGTTGGTGTTTCCCTTTTTTCCTTTTGTTTAGTGATTGTGATATCTCCTTTTCCTAGTGCCTATAATGCTTGGAGTGAGCATCCTTGTCAACATGTGAGCCTTTTCTAGAGCATAAGTTTCGACTAAAGCCTACACACTTCCTTTTCTTAGTAGCTACACCATCACCTTTTCTCCATAACTGAATGGTTTTTTCTCCATAACTGAATGGTTCAAATGCCATCAATGTTGTTAAGCATTATCTTTTCTTTAAAGGAAAGCATGATTTATCAAGCAAAGTGGCTAGTTTATGTATCAACAAGCCTTTTGATTGGGTTTTTGTTATTTGCACTCTTCATGAAAAATTCAAGAAAAAAAATTAACCTATGTTTTTCTTGTCTAGCACTCCTACTTCTTCATAACCTTTTTTTCCCTCTTTGATAATTTTCAATTAGCCTTTCGAGCAGCTCTTTCCTGAAAATAAAATTCAATATCTGAAGCCCAACATGTTTTTTTTATGAGGCCTTATAGACTACACTTTCAAAGAGACAACTAGTTCAAGGAAAAACTCGCTTTAGAAAATTGGGTGTTCTTTTAAAGTAGCATTATATAAAAACACTATATCAAGCTTTTAATCATTCCCTCACTATCGAATGAAAGTTAGATAATTGTCATTGCTTGATTCCTTCCCATAACACTGTCCTTCCCCAAAATACTTATCTAAATTACTCAAACTCTGGCCTTTAAATCTAGCTAAGCCAACCACAATGAAGGACATCAAGAAATCAAACATTGCGCGAATAAGTATTTGAAAAAAATGCTAAGCCTCAATCAATGGAATCTTGTTGATATAGCCTTGGTGAAGGAGACAAAACAATGAAGCATTAGGGTGAATGAGTACGTGAAAAAAACATTGAGCCTTCATCCATTGAATCTTGTTGATATATCCCTAGTGAAGGATGTAAAGGAGAGAAACATTGGGAGTAGCCCCTAATTAAGGATGTAAAGGAGCAAAGCATTGGGAGCTCTGAAGCATGGTCTATCTATGGTAAGAACAAAAGTGCCCTCGGTGAAACAAAGCTCAAAGAACCCATTAATGTAGATTATAGGTCTTGTCTCAATTAGGGATTGGAACTACCAAAAGGAGTTGTTACTAATGATGTGGTAGAGGGAGTAGTAGAGAACTAAAGTAGTGAAGGAAATTTCTAGCATAATGGGCCCTTAGCAAGGAGAGTCTCTTGGAAAGAATAGAAAAGGACAACAAATGAAACACTGACTTTTGCATAGCATTAGATGGAAACTCAAGAGAAAAGAGAAGGGTTATCAACTATGGACTGTCCATGTTCTATTTGAGTAAACATTTAATATTTTGGGAAGTAATAATAGAATTAGATATAGCATTACTTTAGTTGTGAAAAATTATTAATCAATGTGTTGCACAAACTATGCTTTAATCTAAGATATGTGGAGTTGTGCCCCAAGAAGAGCCCAAATAAGACATCAAAAACATTGATTTGTTAAACAAAAGTGTTGTAATTATTTGATAAGTATAGAAAAAGTGGTTCAAATTATATGGGACTAAAACTTTGGATTAAAGATTTTGATTTACATTGTGTGAACATATTTGAAAAATGAAAACTTTTTCCAATAGCCATTGATGCCTTCACGTAGGGACTAATAACAGCATAGGAAGTATGCCATTTTCGTGCAGTGATTAATTTTAGATCATGTACTATCCATTCTAGGTAAGAACAAAATGGTTAATTAGTGATAGGTATGAAATTCAAACATAATGAATATTAAATCTAATTAGTGTGGTTGTGTACATATAATTTAATAATTCAATAATAAAAACTAAAAAAAATAATGTATTGATGTGATATATTTTCCAAGTTATAATCAATCATCATGAACAACTCACATATATTTTTAAAATTGAAATGAGTTTTGTAGCCTAGTGTTAAAAAGTGGGAAGTATAATAGATTGATGTTTAAACCCCAAACAATTTAATGTTTAACGAGCAATTTTTTCCACTCATATAAAATATGTTAGTGGAATATTCTCAACAATGGTTTCATGATATTCTATCAACAATTTTCATTATTGTGTCTTGTACTTTTTGTTTAACAACCGATTTTTTCCACTCATATAAGATATGTTAGTGGAATATTCTCAACAACGGTTTCATGATATTTTATCAACAATTTTCATTATTGTGTCTTGGACTTTTTTTCACCCTTGACTTGTTCTAAGCACAAGTCATTTGTTATGCAAAAATGAATACATGAGGAAAATATAATATATATTCAATAGCCTCCAAAACGAATGTAGTCAAATGTAGTCCTTGAATATATTGACATCTTTAAAGAAATATGGTTGACAATTGGTGGTAGACTCACTTTTGTTAAGGTTGTTCTCCAAAATCTACTAGTCTACTGATTCCACATTGTTAAGATACTTGTTTCAATTTTCTAGAAAATTGATTCCATCATTGTTGGTTTTATTTGGGATGGAAATACATAGCATCATAAAATTCACTTTAGCTAAATTGGAGGATTTATCAACGCTGAAATCAGATGGAGGTTGGGGGTTAAAAAAAATCCTTTAGTTTGGATGGGCATTTGCATCCAAAACACTATGGAGGGCTCTATTTGAAGCGATATTTTGACAAGAAATTTGCAAGGATAAGTATTTTTCTAAGATGACGATAAAGGATTGGATATGAGATCCTAATACAAGTCGAGATGCATGTTACCAGTCAAACATTAGATACTTTCACGTGTCAAATGGATATACTTTCCATGAGAAGATACAAAATGTCAAAAATGGCTTGTATTTTGACATCTCCATAATACATATTTGTTTGGATTTATTTTGTGCTTAGAATTAATTTTGTGATGCACAAAGTGACCACTTATTAAGTGTGTAAATGCATATTTGATCAATATTATGTATTATAACTATATATATATATATATATATATATATATATATTATATATATATATAACTATATATATCTATATATAGCATTATACGCCTTACACTTTTTTACAAATTAGTATCCAAATCTAATTTCCATTTCCTTGAATGTTAATATGTATATGTCATCATAATTTAATGAGGGTTACTTGTTAATCAAGCCAACACTAATAACCAACATTTACAAATCAATACATATGTTTAATTAGTTCATACTAAGAAAAAATGAAGCCCCTAATGATAACCACAATAGGAAAAAGGGTACCGCCCATAGAAAAACATTGAATATATAAGAAAGATTTAGGTAGAGCTTGTTAAATTTATGGTGTAGAATAAGTATCATTGTCTATTCATAATTATTTTACATTGATCAAAGGGCCTCTCTTGTATCACCTTAGTCATCTCGATTACATTACCAAAATCTACCTTGTAGGATTCAAAAGACATCATCACCATATGCTAAAGAGAAGTAGCATCCCATGAAAAGAACAAGGTAACTAAATTGAATCAAAGCTTGTGAATCACACAACATCTACAACTATCAACATCATCAATGTATGATTGGATCAAAGTATCAATGAAAATCTCCCTCATCCAACATCATAAAAAATTGAAGTGTATTATTCCTTGAATATTCCAATGTTTGATCATTGCAACAAATTCTCATTTTATTTATTGATAATATGTTTGCTTTTCATTCTTGTGTTTTTTTAATGGTGATATGCAAAACTCATGGAAAAAAGAAAAAACACATGAGAATCCACTCCCACATAGCATACATTTATTGTACCTTAAAGAAACACATATTATGTGAAAGGTCTATCAAAATGTGAGGGAAAAGCCCCATATTATTAGAACATTTTTACATGTTACAAAGAAGTTATATGTCAGTGAGAAGACAATATTGTCATATTGGAAATTGGCCTCTTCATTTGATTTTCTTTTTTAAGTCCATCTAACACATCTCTATTGTGTAATAATATATGTTGATACACTTCTCCAAAATCTTGGAACTCATGCCCTTCTTTTCAATTTGAATCATTTCTCCATGTATTCTCCTTTTACTTATGGTGTATCTTCATCTAGAATCCACTCATTTGTTGCTGTAGCTACCTATCATAAATAAAGCTCCATAATTGATATGGTTTCCAACATGGTATCATTTATTAATGGAAAGGATAGGAAAATTATAGAAAACTCTAATGTTGTTTCTCGATTTTCCTTTTGTTTAGTGATAGTGTTATCTCCTTTCCCTAGTGACTATAAAGCTTGGAGCGAGTAGCCTTTTCAACAAATGTGTCCTTTCTAGAGCATAAGTGTTGAGTAAAGCCTAAACACTTCCTTTGCTTAGTGGCTACACCATCACCTTCGCCCTATGACTGAAGGGTTCAGATGTCATCAATGTTGTCAAGCATTATCGTTTCTTTCAAGGAAAGTAGGATATATCAAGCAAGATTGTTAGTTTATGTATCAACAAGCCTTTTAAATGGGTTTCCATTATTTGCACTCTTCATGAAAAAATCAAGAAAAAAAATTAGCTTATGTTTTTCTTGTGTAGCATTCCTACTTGTTCATAACCCTTTTTTCCCTCTCTTTGATAATTTTTAATTCTCCTTTTGAGCAACTCTTTCTTGAAAAGAAAATTCAACACCTAAAATCCAACATAGTTTTTTGTTTGATGAGGCCTTATTGATTACACTTTCAAATGGCTAACTAGTTCTAGGAAAAATTTGTCTTAAAAAATTGGGTGTCCTTTTAAAGTAGCATTATTTGAAAACACCTCCCTAGATCAACCTTTTAATCATTCCCTCGCAATGGAGGATATCAAGCAATCAAGCATTGGGCAAAAAGTATTTGAATAAAATTCTAAGCCTCAATCAATGGAATCTTTTTGATACAACCCTAGCGAAGGACACAAAATAATGAAACATTAAGGTGAATGAGCACTTGAAAAAAAACATTAAGCCTTCATCCATTGAATCTTGTTGATATGTACCTTGTGAAGGATGTAAAGGATCGAAGCATTAGGATTAGCCCCTAATGAAGGATGTAAAGGAGAAAACCATTGGGAGCTTTGAAGCGTAGACTATCTATAGTAAGCACGAAAGTTCTCTTGGTGAGACAAATCTCAAAGCACCCATTTATGAAGATTATAAGTCTTGTTTGAATTAGGTACTGGAACTACCAAATGGAGTTGCTACTAATGATGTGGTAGAGGGAGTAGTGGAGAACTAAAGGACATTTCTAGCATATTGGGATCCTGGCAAGAAGAGTCCCTTGGAAAGTGTAGAAAAGGACAACAAATGAAACACTTACTTTTGCATAGAAATAGATGGAAATGTAAGAGAAAAGAGAAGGGTTATCGAATATGGAATATACATGCTCTAATCAAGTAAACATTTAATGTTTTGGGAAGTAATGCTAGATTTAGATCTAGCATTACTTGAGTTGTGAAAAATTATTAATCAATGTGTCGTACAAACTATGTTTTAATCTAAGATATGTGGATGTGTGCCTTGATAAGAGGCCAAATAAAACCTCAAAAACTTTGATTGGTTAAACAAAAGTGTTTTAATTGTTTGACAAGTCTAGAAAAAGTGTTTCATTGAATATGAGACTAAAATTTTGGATAAAAGATTTTGATTTACATTGTGTGGAAATATTTGAAAAATGAAAACCTTTTCCAATAGTCATTGATGCCTTCACGTAGGGACTAATAATAACATAGGAAGTATGTCATTTTTTCACAACATTTAATTTTATATCATGTACCATCAATTCTAGGTAAGAACAAAATGGTTAATTAGTGATATGTATGAAAGTTAAACATAGTGAATATGAAAACTAATTAGTGTGATTGTGTACATAGGATTTAATAATTCAATAATAAAAAATAAAAGAATAATGTCTTGATGTGATATGTTTTCCAAGTTATAATCAATGATCATGAACAACTCACATATATTTTTAAAATTGAAATGACTTTTCCAGCCTATTTCTAAAAAAGTGGAAGTATAATTAATTGATGTTTAAACCCCAAACAATTTAATGTTTAAGGAGAAAAAATTTTCCATTCATATAAATAGTGTTAGTGGAATGTTCTCAAGAACGGTTTCCTGATATTCTATCAACAATTTTCATTATTGTGTCTTGAGCTTTTTTTCACCCTTGACTTGTTCTAAGCACAAATGAGTTGTTATGACAAAATCAATACATGAGGAAAATATAATATATATTCAATAGTCTCCAAAAATAATGTATTCCCTTAATATATTGACATCTTTAATGAAATGTGGTTAACAATTGGAGGTAGACTCATGATGATTAAGGTAGTTCCCCAAAATCCACTGGTATACTGACTCCATGTTGTTAAGCTACCTGCTTCAATTTTCAAGTAAATTAATTCCATCATTGTTGGTTTTATTTGGGGTGGACAATTTCCTCTCTGCTAATATTTTTACTTTTTCTCTAGTACTATATAACCATGTTTGTGAATATGATTATAAACTATAGTTTTTCTATCACTTGGATGTATTAACAATGTTGGACATATCCATATCTTGATATATTATGACGGATGTAAACACTTTATTTAATATAAAGATGTTACTTTTTTCTTACTGAGAAGAAGAATTAAAGAATCTCTACACTTTTGCATCAATGTGCTTTTCAAATATTTCATTACATTAAATATTAGTGCACTTTTATTGAATTTATTTTCAAATAAAAAGACAACCAAGACATCTCCCTCTCTAACTAGATTAGAAACATGATTATCATGATTATAATGACCCTTGTTGATCCTAACCTCTTAAGTTTCCATCCTTAGATGAGTCACATTTCCAAAATTCGATAATTGTATCAGTTCTACATGTTTCCATGGTTATGAAAAAATTGTTATTTTAGTTTTGAGAGTCCTCCCTCAACTCTACATCATCCATGCAAAAAAAAGGAAAAATATAATTATTTAGTTATTTCAAATAATATACATTTGTATATTCATCATCATGCTTCCCGTGCTTCTTATATCATGTTACAACTTCATATTAGCATCATAGTGATTCATGTTAGCATTGGAATATGGAACATTTGCAGTACATTTATGTCATATTTGTCTCCTATTCATGTTCAACGTTGGTAGACAACATCGTTCTAAAATAATTTATATGTTGTTGTAACATGATTAATTTTGATAATTTAAATTTGCTGATATAATAGGTTTGATTAGTTTATAAATAATAAATGGATTTTCAAGAGTAAATTCTCCCTCAAAATGTAAATTTAAGCCTCATTAGATGGTTGATTTAGTTAATCATGCATTTAAACATGATTAAATGATGTAATAAAGTAACTTTAAACATGGTTTACAAACAGTTGAGAACGAGTTTTCAAAAACTGAAAGAGGTTTTTGTTTCTAGCATCCTCATGTACAAAATCCTCTCTCAGATTTGTAACATGTATTATGGTTTGGGATATACAAATGCATCTTTGAAGGCATGTTTTCCAGAAATTTCCAGTTTTAGTCACCTTTTTGCAAAGGATATTGTGACTAAAAAAAGGCGAATATTTGGAAACTGGAAGAGGTTTTTGTTCATAATATTCCATCATAAAAAAAATTATCTCACTTTTTGTACAAGTGTCACGGGTTGGGAGATACACTCTCAACATATTTAGCCTATTTTTTCGACTCTGCAATGTCCTATTTAAGCTACCTTTTTTTAGAAACTATTGTGGATAATAAGAGATGAATCTTGGGGAACTCGAGGAGGTGTTTGTTCCTAAGATACTAAAATACAAAAACCTCTCTCAATTTTCACACAGCTAGCACAAATTGAGATATTCGAAGGGATGAATGGACCCTATTTTTCATAAATTCGGGAGGAAAAAGCTCAAAGACAGTTAGTGACTTGGAGGCCACCTCATCAAATATGAGTTGAAATAAAATTTGAATTTCTCTTCTTTATCAACAGAAATCCTCAAGGATAGTACAAGAACTCTTCAAATAGTTTTAGTTACATTTATTTGTGTTCTATTTTTGTAATACAATTTTCAGATATTTGTAATAGCTCTTGACATTTTTTATCAAGATGTTTTGTGAGGAAATCGTATAAATACTTCATCAATTGAAGTAATATGGGTTGGATTTTGATGCCAAGGCTCTTAAACTATGTAATAGCTTCTCT
>APFE030963978.1:0-11779 GCA_000404065.3 Pinus taeda | reverse complement strand
TTCATCTAGTTTTTATCAACTGGATTACTCCTAAAGGAATAAGAGTGCACTCTCCAACAACTTCTTAGTGGAACTAGCACCTGTGTACTTGTCCCAACCCCGTGGAACTACCATCAGGTGTTATCATCCCACTAGTCCTAGGTGTCTCAACCACCCAGAGTTGTCAACCATCATAGTCTCTAGTGGATTTATCAGTCTGTAAGGCACAACAAATGCTCAATGATTAAAAGCCAGCAAGCCTCTTAGGTTTCTCAGTTGAGTTATCATATTATCTTTCCCCGTGATTATTAGCCAAAAATCCTCTTGGGTTCCTCAGTTGTGCTATCATCAGAGCTATGCTCTTCTGATTATCGTCCAAAAAGGCTCACGGTTTTATCAGTTATGTTATCATCAAAGCTTCTCTACTCCACCGAACTCTCTTCTAGCACCAACACAATGCTTCATGGAGTACTTGTCGAATCATGTGATGTAGGAGTCTAATTATTAGTTAATATACCATCAGCACTTCCTTGCCATTTGCATGATAAATTTTGAGCATATTAAAGTATTATTCTTATGAAATTAAAAGCATTAATCAGCTAGGGCTACTTTTACCCAATTGATTCCTCACACAACCAGGAACCTTTTCATTCCATCTATACTTGCATTAAATAAATATAAACCATCATTCTTCCACAAGAATGACACCTGAAAAAACTTTCCAATCACAATGAAATTCACATATGTATATAAACATTAGCATGTTCATGAACATATCACATATGCAAATAAGTTAAAGGTCATGAAAACTTCCTTTATATCATTTTCATGACTGACTCAGCCTTTTCCATTATCTCATGGACCAAGCCAACCCACTTGGTTGTCATATTACTATCCACTTAGTCATGGACATATCATACATTAACACATGTTAAATAAAACCAAAGTTTTGAAGAACTCCCTATATTTTTGTTATTATTCACACAATAGATTTTAGCCCATACATAATTTTATTTCTGACTTAATATCATATCTAGGAGAGATTCTCCAATATACACTAGAGATGGCATTTCTTGACACATTTCCCAAGCCCAACATTTCTCTTTTTTATGTTCATTCTCTTTAATTATTCATAGGGCCTTGTTGTAGTCGCTACAACAACCCCTCCAAAATTTCAAGCTCTTCAAAATTTAGGAGCCCCTTTTACCTTTCAAGAGTCTTTCTCATCATAAGAGTTTGTTTAAGAGTTTGAGAGACTAGAAAAGTCTCGTAAGAACCCAGGGATTCCTTCCAAGTCAAGCAAAGTCGTGATCTGGTCCAAGTCATCCAGTCGCAACCGCATAATGTGACCTTTCCTTTGCCTGTGACTAGTGTGACCCATGTGACCCAACCAACCCAAGTGGCATAGGTCACATAGGGCATATCTCTAAAAACTGTGACCCCTGTGACCTATGCGACTGCATGACCAATACGTCACTAGATCGCAAGGTCGCATAGGTTGCAAATCGCAACCACCACGACCATGCGACCCTTGAGACCTGGCGACCTTCGGAGGTCGCACAAGTCATAAGGTCACACTCCTTCCCCGCTCTGGGACTTGTGACCCATGTGACCCCCGCACGTGTGACCGAAACTATTTATATTGGTTGCCCAAGACTCATTTTGTAATGGTTCTTGGGGCACACGAGAGACGAGGAAATTTACGACTGGGGCGCACACATTTTATCCAGGTAGGCGACCTTTCCTCTTCGCCTAAGACCATCTTATTTGTCCAAGTGTTACCCTCTTCCATCCCGACCCTGCATATTCCAACCCTAGGGAGGTACATTTCTACCTAAGTTTTCACCACAAACCTCAAATCAATGCCTCTGGCCTCGTGAAACGCCTTTTTCTTTCCTCACAGTCATTCCTCACCCTTAGCCACCCCTATTTTCTCTTGTGAGCCTGACCATTTGGCCTTGAGGAATTCCAAACATCTCCCTAAGTCTCAAGCTACCTTTTAAACTTACCCAGTGCACAAGTTGTGCAGCCCATAGCTGCGATAGCCTAAATCTCATGACCGGTTCGACCCCCGTGACCCGCGACTCCTCTCTACTACTTAGTCACTAAGTCACACTCCTATCCTTGTGACCCTTGCGACCGCTTTCCCTTGCGACTTGCTTAAAGACCCCCTCAAAGCATCTAGAACTGATTTTATTTAAGCAGTCTATTTTATTTTGTTCATGCCATCACTCTCATCGTAGGATTTTTTATTTTTCATGCTAGGTGACATGGATCTCAACTACATATCCATATCCTCTTTCGAAGATGAGATGGCACCCCCTACTACAAAGGTCGAGCTTGATAGAAGCTTGGGGAGCAATTCATTGGAAATCTATCAATATGAGGAACCACCCATCTATGGAGACATGACTTGCAATATCAATAAGACTACAAGGCTCTCCTGGTACATCTATGAAGAGTTCTCCAAGCCGAACATACCAGAAACCCAAGAAGATTTCCCAGTGTACCTGAACGTCAAGAGGTCTAAACTCCATAAGATAACGTCACACCCTCTTAGTTTTCTGTGTGTTGAAACTATCAATTGGGTCCAACAAAACATAGATATGGACTCATAGACAGAGAGGGACCATACTAGCACACCCTTAGCAGCGATCTCTTCTACGGACATTGCCACTTACTAGAGACTCCCTAAGAAGCAGGTGATTTGCAACACCCAGTGGTTCTCCACCTTTGTGACACCTACCAAAGTCATCCGGACAAAATGGTGGCAAGACCCATCTAAATTCTGGGTTAAAACAGATGTGATGTATAGGACAAAGGGGCTAAGAATTGTTTATCAATTGATTTCTGTCATGATGTGCCACTTGTATGGCAAAGTAGACTATGATGTATTCCATGGTACCTGGGTCCCTATCATGTATGTTGTCACCACCCATGGAACAATCTTCAATTGGGCGATCATTCTTGTGTCCACCCTAAGGACAAACATCATTGCAGCAAAGCATCTAGAGCCAGAGTAGCCACTAGAATTCTACATGGCTTCATACCTCTTAGATGCCATATGCGTGAGATTCAAGTTCGATAACTAGATTTATAACTGGGATACATCAGTAGCCAACCCCTTGCACAACCACTACAAGGTCTTCTGGGACACCACTTATAAGGGTATGATAGATGTTATTTCTGAGTCTTCTATCGCCCTGCGATACCAGTGCCTATTTGGGGAGTAGCCACCGTGCATGTCGAAGAGGGCCATGGAAACCATTTTCAAGGTTGCACATTGGTTCCCCATCCAGGAAGGTACGTTCATTAGAGTTTTCTATACCCATAAGGCCCCTCATGATGTATCCAAGTTTGTCACATATAAAGTACTCCTGCAAGAAGTATGCTACCAGATGACGTAAGGTTTCTTGAGGGTACTAAGCAAAGGTAAGAAGAAACCATGGTCGGCTTTCCCGCTCGTCATCGGAGCATATGTAGTTGAGAGATTCAAGCAAGTAGAAGTAGAATTTGAAGCTTTGAAGGGTAGTCACTTTGTAACCCTCAAATATTTGACGTACGACCCTAAGAAAGTTGTGGTTGCCCACTGCAAGAGAGCAAAATTTAACTGTTCATATTCGCACGCTAGATAGGATCATGAAGATGGGGTCAAGAATTGGTATAACACCACTAGTGAACTCAACACTAGTGAGAAATAGGCAAGAGATAAGAGCTCCTTGAACACTCCCAGGAAAATGTTAGTCTTCAAGAGAGATCCTCCACCCTGAAGAAGAAACAACAGGCGACATGAAAGCTATCGGCAAATCCGAGAAGCAGAAGGAGAAAGAGGTCAAAGATATCCCAAGTGACCTAGAAAAGGAGGACAATAACGAAACGCTAGAACAAAGGAACGTCACCCTGGAAAGGAAAAAAAAGAGCTCAAGAGAAAAAGGGAGCAAGATTTCAAGTAATCTCTAGAGTCTAGTGACCAGGGCCAGCTCCAAAAGAAGAGGCGACAGAAAGGGGAGGAAAAGAAGAAACAACTAGAAGAAAAGCAATAGGAAGAATGAAGGACCCAGGAAGAACCAGAAAAGAAAAGACGAAAAGAAGAAAAAAAAGATAGAGAGGAGGAAGAGAAGAAGAAACGAGAACAAGAGATAAAGGAGAAGGAAGAAAAACTTAAGTGCACTGAAGATCTCAAGAAGCAATAGGCACTAGCAGAACAAGAGAGGAAGCGACTAGAGAAAGAACTAAGGAAGAGAAAAGAAGAGTAAAGCAAAGAGATTGAATGGAGAGAGTCTAGTGAGATGTCTGAGCTCGACATGGAATAAGGTGAACTAGCCCTATGGTGGGCTCTAGTATTTCAGCAATAATGCTACAACTCCTAGGACTCCATTCTTTACTTTTATCAATCCGATATTTTGTAACAAACTTGGAAGCGACGGTGCTGTATGCACAAGTACTAGCTCTTGCCGCGGTTGTCACTTGGTCAGTTGGCACAAGTTGACTAGGAGATTAAGCCAACTTCTATGAGGTCTAAGAAGAAGCTTTTAAACTGATGGATGGAAGCTAACTCAAAGGAAGCTAATCTACTTGCGGAAAGAAACTGAAACACTGAAAGGAAATGCAAACCCTAGCAAACCCTAATTTTACCAGCTAGCCCTACTGATGCAAGAAAGAGGATTAAAGCTACTGAAAGAGATGCCATTGACTTCTAGGAAGGTAAAATGCATGTGTCTAAGCTACTTCTGTAGTAAAATCTGAAGAAAACATCTTTTTGTATTTTTTGAATAAGTTGTCAGAATTATCATGCATGTGCTTTCATTGTTTTTTATTGTGTAGAGGTGGATTGGCATGAGGAAATGCTTGCAGGAGGTTGGGAAGGTTCAAAGAGGGCCTAAGGGGTCTCTAGCACCCTTCCAGAGAGTTTCATAGAGTTTGGCTATCAAGAAACCGCTTTCGTGAGCTTCTACAAGAAGTCTGCAGGGGTTCTACAGGATGTTCTGGAATTTCTACAGGATGTTCAGAAAGGGGATTTTGGAGGGTTGATGGATGAATAAAGGTGAATAAGTGGGTATGGAGGTGAGAGAAGGGTGTGAGGAGGTCTAGGACTTGGTGGATGGAGCTGAGGAGTGGTGAGGATGGTTGGATTGGTTCAAGGAGGAGTAGAGAAATGTTGCACAAAAATATGGGAATTAGGGCAAAGCGAGCGAATGTGGCAAACATAAGGCAAGAATCTGGGTTAGAGGATGGAGCAGATGGGATTAATGGAGTATGGGTAGATAGAGAAGTATTACAGGTGCTCTGCAAGTTATTTTTCAAACTGAACAAACAAAGACTCGAAAAATCAAGGACATAGTTACTTTAACCTAATCTGACCTAGATAACAACAAAGAAAATGAACAGAAGTTTGTTTGCAATGAAATCATGTGAAATAACTATGCAACTAAGCAATCATGAACCTAAGCATGTAACCACAACTGGTATCAACTTCTGCAAATTAGAATCTAACACTAATAATTGCATGATGGAGCAAAGGCAGTGTTTTTGGTCGCAGCAAGGTCACCTTGGTCCCAGCTCATGGTCCCACTGAGGGAGAGGTGAGATTAGAGGTGCTTGATAGCCTTTTTCTGAAGATCTTCTCTATTATTAAACTATAAAATCAATCTGAACATGAAAAGCCTTTTTAATCATAAAAAATGACCTAGGTAACCAGCAAGATCTTAATCTACTTAACATAAATTATTTTGCAAAGACATAAAAAGAAAATAACAGTACACAAAGGAAGCCTTGGCACTTGGGTTGCGCCCAACCCCAAGAGCTATAGGCTCCTAAGAAAAACTCAGAACTGATGCCAAATAAATCTGCTTTCCATTACTAAAAAATAACCATGTCACAAAGAAAGTTGTACAGCAGCAACTACAAAATGAGCTGAGAAAATAACATCACTATAGTGCAAAATACAACAATTCAAAAAGTAACCTACGAAGGCTAGAAGCCTTCATATTTATGCACTACGAGGGTCCTCAACAGCCCTCCTTAACCCAAGGGGCTCGGCTGCTCAAACTGCCAGTGATCAGTCACTTTGCACAAGACTGCTCGGCTGCCCTTGGGAATCCTTTTCAGTGGCCTGCTAAACTCCGAGCTGAGGGTGGAGATTTCGAGGAAGGGGCCATTTAATGCAGTGGACACCCTTCCTACGAATCCTCACCCTTGTTCCTTCATGCTTGGCTATCATCTGGCTCATAATTGCTTGGCCTTGGTCCAAAATTTGTCCAAAAATCTGCATTAACCACGTGTTAGCCTTCTTGGTCAAGTGACTATCCTCATTCGTTCAACTAACATAAATATACTAAAAAAACATGCATAAACATGAAAAATGGTGGATTGATGAAGAAAAGTTAGGAAAAATGAGCCCAATAAGTTACCCAATTCTGGGGCTCATCATCACCCCCTTGCTGAATGGGTTGCTCATCCTCTGAGCAATTAATCCAGCTCATCATCCTTGATTGCCTTGACCGCCTCTCTCACATCCCAGGCCTCCGAGGTGATATCTTCTTCACGATCATGAAATCCTGCTTTTCTTTCCACTTCTTCCCACTGCCTGTGTTCCTCCTCTTCTTTGACTCCCTCCAGTAGCCCCAAAAGCAAGGGAGGACTGAACTTGAGGCCGATCCAGTTGGCCTGAAGAATCTGCATGGACTGTTTGTAGAGGGGTACTCTTGCCAAGGCCTCCATCATCCTTGTTGGGGAGTGGTATTCTCTAATTTTTAGGCTGTGGGACAGTGTGTTCCACCTCCGGGTGCAAGCATGAACACAGTTATCTCCCAACAGTCTCTCCATGTCGTCAAAATGGGCTATGGCTTGAGCCTGTCGTTCAATGTAATCTGGTAGGGCCTGAGAGTCATTGGCCAAGTGCTGGTGGGCATATATTAATGCTAAGGGATCCTCCGGCTTTGCCCTGATCATTAGTGGTTCCTTTAGTTCCCTGTCCATAACATTTCGGACCTCTGCTGCTCTCTTTTCTTCATGATTCAGCCAAGAGGCCATGGCCATAAGTTGCACATCTCCTACCGCAACGTTGGGGTCCCACAAATTCATGTTGGGAAGGGCCAAGTTGTGTAGGTAGAACTCTGATAATTTGGCCTTGTCCTCTGATGAGCTATTGTCACATAAAGCCATGAATTGATGATAGTTTTGAAATGGAGTGGTGCCCCTTTGGGCCAAGGTGTTAATCTGGAATTGCAACCACTGATCCTTAAGGTATAAGGCATATGATTTGGCCAGTTTCCTACATTGCATTGCCTCCACTGCCCAGTTGGCCATGTAGGCCAGTTGGGCCTCCTTCTCTTGTACCTGTTGCCTTAGAGACTGTATCTCTTGTGCTGCTTGCAATTCCTTCTCTTATAGCTGTCTAGTTAGTGCCTCAATTTCAGCCTGCAGCCCATCTCTTCTTTGCTGTTCATAAGGGGTTTCTTTGTATGTTGTGGGCTGTTCCTGTTGCCTCTGTTCTCCTAAGGTGTGGGGCCTGTCTTCCTTATAGTGTCCCTGTAGCTATAGCTGTTGTTTAAGCTTGGCTCGCTGGCTGCTTTCCACATGCCGTACCATAGCCAATTCCTTTCTTGCCTCTTTGAGTTGTTCTTCTAAGGGACCTATGTCCGCCACACCCCTGGACTTGGCGATTTTCATCCAAGTGTGGGTCCTCACTCTCTCTTCTTCTAGGGCAAAGCAAAATGGCACTGTGAATTTTTGGGGAATTATCTTTCGGGCCTCTAACAGGTTATAGTAGGAGCGCAAGCTAGGCTGGGGGATTGGTTCCACAATGTTCTCAGTCTTTTCTTCCTACTATGATGATTTAGCTGTCTTTTCTTCCAATTCCTCGGTCTCCTTTAGCCTAGCCAACGTTTCCTGTAGAACTGTCTCAGCTTCATGTAGAGAGGTCTTTGTGTCCATCATTTCAATCCTTTCTCTCCAGGTGGATGTCCTCGGGCTTCCTCGTTCATAGGTGATGGATGCCTTCGAAGGAGACTTTTCCTTTTGTTTGGTTGTGGTGTCTTCAATTGTAATTGGCTCCTTTGATTGTGGTTGGGGTCTGCCAGCTTTTATCCGTGTGCTCCTTCTTGCCTTAAAGTACATGGAAGGCTCCCTTTTTCGCTTCCCTTTTTGTTTAGGAGATGTGCTTAAGGCAGCCAGCACAACTTCTGCCTCCCTGGCCAAAATTTCAGGTGATTTCTCCTTTTGCTGCTCTGTTTCCGTGCTTCCTGTAGAAAGTCTTGTGTCCATTGTTTTCATGCTTCTTGTAGAAACTGTTTCAACTGTTTCGGTCTGCTTGGCTGGATGTGTCTTTCCTTTTAATTTCTGTGTGGTGGCCTTGGCTGTGCCCTCCTTTGCTCGGACTTTTTCAGTCCTCTCTGCTCTACTCTACAATCGTTTTTCCCTTGGTGTTTGTGCCATTGTTCCTCCCACAATTTTAGGCTCAACAATTTGGCCCTTTCCTCGTTCCTCTTTCTATCCTTTTTGTGTTTGTTTTCCCTGTGTTTCTTTACCACTGGCTTTCTTTCCTGCTTCAGTGTGTTCCCTTTCTTCACTGCTAGATGAGGTGAGCTCCTCGACCAGAATTTGAATATCGTCATCTTTGGGCATGTTGTGGAAAATTTCCCAAGAGAGGGGGATAACATAGGTGTGGAGGGCATCTTCCACTAAACGTTTGATGAGCCCATGATGGGCTAACTGATCCGGTCTCCCTTCCTTCAATTTTGTGCCACATTCAATTAATTATTGCAGAAGAAAATAGGGGATGCTCAACTTCTTTTCTGGAGCTAAATCCAACCCATGTCTTAGTTCACTCAGCAACCGGAAATGATAGCCGTAGACAATACTGAACCGCCCCTCACAGGTAATGTATTTCATGATTTGGAGGCTGACTTCACTCCAAAGAGGATGTAAGTTGGCTCTCCGGACCCCGTTCTTTTCTTCAGCCGGATGTTCCTCGGGTAGGAAGAATTTTTTATTCGCTTTTTGGCCCAATGCCCTCTCCTCTTTGCTCCAGGGTATCCCTAATGGCAGACCAGTAACTCGACTAATGAGCTTAGGGGTAAGCTTTAAGTTCAACCCTCTGAAATTCATTGTGGTCTGTGTCTTTGATTTAGGTTGCAGGGACATTAATAATTCCTCTGTTATCTCATCATCATGACCCTGAATTTTGTCACAAAAGGTCATCCAATTGGCATGGGTGAAGAGGTTCACCACCTCAGGATTTTCATGCAATTTACTAGAATCCGAGGGTTCCTTCCTAATAAACCCCCCTGGCATGGTGAGAGTGCCCTGTTTTATGCTCTGATTAGAAAGGGAATGTTGTTTATAGTTTCCTCCTTTGAAATTCAAGAAAGGATCTCTTAGGTGTTTAAATTTTGAATTTGCACCAATTCCCTGGTTCTAAGACTTTTGCTGTCCAAAACTCGGTTGTCCGTGAATAAAAGGAAAAATTGGGTTTCCACAGACAGAGTACAGAGCTCAATTTTCACCCCCTGCATACATACAACCATGTACATTCAAATTATTCATACCCAGGTTATCCCTCATAGTTGCGTATCTTTTCTACGGGAGGAATTTTTTTAACAAGAACTGTGGAGGAGAATTTTGACGAAGAAATGACTGAGAAATTCCGTGCAACAGATAGGAAAACTGCTATTTTCGACTCACAGGCAGACTTGTCTTTGACTCTCCAATTCAAGATAGTTCAATTCACCACGTTTTCGAAACATACCATGCATGGAAGATTGTTTTCAAGCCTACCTCTCTCGGAACTCCAAATTTGATGAAGAAAGGTTTAGGCTTCCCTGCTCTGGAAAACTGTGCCGTACTTCTTGTAGAACTCTTGTCGACTTCTGTAGGATGTCACTGCGCCTCTGAACGAGCCCGATATGCAGGAGATTTTTGAAACAGGCCGAAAAGGTCGGTGGAGGACGATGGGTTAACAGGTTGTGGAAGCATAGGACGCGTACTTCGGCCAAGGATGTTGCAAGTGTAAATGAACAGTAGGTGGTGAGAGTCTTTAGCCAAGCATCTATTCACTGTGGCACAATTCGTGGCGAGGGGGTGAGGTGGCCAGACCAAACCGTTAGTCCAACATCACGGCCATCATTTCTCTGCGTGTACCTAGTCACCATCACCTCCCCTCTGCCATTAAACACTGCCACCACTGCCAGTCCCGATGTTTTTCCCCGACTGGACACTCCACATGTGTCGGCTGCGCAGCTCGTTGGCAATTTTGAACGTAACTGAGCTTGTTCGGATCCCACGAAGCCATGTAACTGGCTGAGGGTGGCTAGTTTGACTGGCCCCCGATCCTCGTTCAATCTGAACCATTTTCACAGACATGCAGTTTTTCAAATATAGTTTATGCAATTGACAAATGAGTTTAGACACTTACCTGCGTGGCCGTGGACACGTTATGCAGACTTTGGATCTTGGAACCACTACTTCGCTTGCTGCTGCCTCATGCACGAGTGCTGGAACCCATTCTTTCATTTGTTGATGCGGTATGCACGGGTTTTGGAACTCGATCCCTCGGTTGTCAATGCTGCATGCACAGGCCTTGTTTGATTTCGGCTGCCGAGGATGGTTTCACATCTAAAAGGAGCCTTCTTCATGTCCCCTGTGTTGATTTCGACTGTCCCTGCCTCTAGATTATGTGTTCCAGAGGGATCAGCTGCTACAGGATTCCTGTGGGATATCTTTTAGCTGCTTCTCCTGCTGGGATGCAGGCTAAACGAGCAGGGCCATATTGCGGATGAGGACCAGATGCGTTGATGAAGAGTCTAGATGGAGCTTGGACAGGTAGAGTGTGCGAGACTTTGTTGCTTGACTTGTCACTTAAAAATTTTTACTTTCCATCTGAGGCAAACATGGTTTCTTGTATGACTGTGCAGGTATGCATAACCAGGTGGGTGACGGAGGTGTAAAGAGATGGAACAGGGTGCCATATGGTGATGGGTGGAAACAGGGGTGGCTGCAGGCCTAACAAATAGATTCCAATCTTCATATTTTCTTCCAAAATCAAATTTGGCTCGCCCGAAGGCTCTACAGGATGTTTCCTGTAGAAATACAGAACTTCCTGTAGAAAGCCCAGAACTTCCTGTAGAAGGTGGAATCTCGACCTGAATGTGATCAAATCCTAGGAAAGGCGATTGGCCATGGAGGGAGTGTCTGTAGGGATGTCCTGTAGCCTGGTACAAACCCCTATCCTTGTTTTGCGCGACCCTCCTTACATGCAATGTATTCCCCGCAACCTGCAATTATTTCACAGAGATTAGGCCTATTTTCTTTTTCTTTTTTCTTCTTCTTTTTTTTTTTTGAGAGACAGCTAGGGCGCCTCTATGAGGTTTTCACCCCCACTATTTGCCCTAGGCGCCTCGAAGAGGTTTTCACCCAAGGATCTTTTTATTCCATTTTCTTATTTTTTCTAGAGACAGCTTGGGCGCCTCCATGAGGTTTTCACCCTCATTGTCTGCCCTGGGCACCTCAGAGAGGTTTTCACCCAAGGATATTTTTATTCCTGTTTTTTCTCTCTCTCTTTTTTTTTTTAATCAAGGCGTGGGTGGAATAGAGGTAGGGCCCTGCTCCACTACCAGCACTGATTTGTCCAAAGTTTCAATGAACTCCTGCTTCGAAAGGGGTTTCCTGTAGATTTTCAATCGATGCCCATTGATAAGCATGGGGATGGCTTCTTTATCAATGGTATTGATAAGGACTGAACCATTGTCATTGCATTTCTCCACTGTATATGGTCCTAACCATCTTTTCCTTAGATTCCCTT
>APFE030963977.1:2620-129480 GCA_000404065.3 Pinus taeda | reverse complement strand
AGTTACCCCCATACGGACTGCCCAAATATGTGCCCATGAGGTTGTTTGCCCTTGAATACTTCAGGCAGTTTGGGAATGCTGATGTGAAGAACTTTTCAAGCAAAGGCAAGAAAGCACAGCTGAAGGTAAAAAACCAATTGGGCCGCTTTGTTTTTAACAAAATGGAGGAAGGCTGGAAAGAGGCAGACAGAATGCTAGAAGGCCTTGGCCTAAAGACCAGTTTCCTCTGGAAACCTTATGACCCCAATCACTTCATAACCTTAAGAAGGGTCAAGTATAGACTGTCCAGTTATGACCATGTGAGGTTGCCTCACATAGAAAATATGCAAATCAAACAAAATGGATGAGAGGCACATTAGAGGAACCTGTCACACAAGAAGAATTAAATGAAAGAGCACGAAGAAATATCCTAAAGATGGCTGACCTAGAACTTCCTGCACAGGTATTCACTCTTACAAGCACTCAAGTGGGAGCAACTGCCTAATCCTCCACAGGACATCAGAAGGCATTCAAAGCTATAGATCATACCTCTAGCAAAGGCAAGGAGAAAGAAATGGAGCAAGAGCAGCCACTCCAGGAAAAGGTAAAACAACAGGAAGCACAGAAATAACAACAGGTACAGCATCAAGAACAGGTACAACAACAAGAACATGAACAGCCACTGCAAGAAGAGCAAACAGCAGAGGCCCCAATGGTCACTAAGCAGCAACCACCACAAATTGTGCCTCCTAGGCAAGAAACAAGAGCTGAAGCTTCAGTCCTTCAAACCCCTCAAAAGGAGGACATAAGCAGGAAACGGGACAGAGAGACTCCCCTCACAACATCAACAACTCAAGGGGAAAAGAGGCAAAGATTGAATTCTTTTTCAGAGGAAGAAATTCCATTAGGGCAATCTTTGGGCATGGGCCCACCTAGCATGGAGGCCTCTGCAAGTTCCTTCCAGCAGGAACAAGAGAGGACAATAGGAGGAGAAGTTAGCTCCTCAATCCAACAAAGAGGAGGTGAACAGAGCATCAAGCAGCAGTTCATGGACATAAAGAAGAGGAATGAGCCCATAAGGATACAATTATATAATCATCTGTTGAAAATGGCTTCCCACCAACCAGCAAAGACTTATGTCTGCCTATGATGTCCATGAGGGCAAGATGATTATGAGCCACTTCATACCAGCCGTGCAACAGCCACAGTCAGCTGCAGATTACATCAGGACCATCCTTGAGGTCCTTGCCAAGGACATCCACCTGATGGATCATATTGAATTACACAAGAAAACGGGTGAGATGGTATATGCCTCCTTGGCAGATAAAACATTGGTGAATTACAGGCTAGAAAATAGCCTAAATAATACAACTGCCCAACTTGAGTTGGAAAGAGCATCCTCTCAAGCAAAGGAAAATAGGATCAAAGCTTTGGAGGACATCATAATAGAGCTTGGGCATGATCCTAAGGATGTCAAAGCTGTGCAGGAGCTATTGAAGCTAAGGGATGCAGATATGGCAGCATTAAGGAAAATGATCAAGATCCCAACAACTTTTCATCCCCAAACTGAAGAAGTTTCCCAGCTGAGACATGACAAGGATGCAGCAGCTATGCTGGTGTCACTGTATAAACAACTCATCCAAACGCAAGAAAAGTTGGGATAATCAGAGGCTGCACTGCAGGCAGCATTGCAACAGAAAGAGGCAGGCCAAACTTCCTAGCCCCCTCCAGAAATGATCAATCTGGAAGAAGCCCCTCAAACCACTGCCCCTCCCATTCAGCAGACAGAGCAAACAACACCCTCTACCTCAGCACCAACAACAGAGCAGGATCAAAGCCTTGATATGAAGAAGCTCAGGAATGAAATTCAGGTCTTGGAGGCCAAATTGATGAGCTGCGTTCAAGCCAAAAACTTTGGCTAAGCTCAATGAAAAATATGATAAATTCCAGCAAAACCGTCAGCTTGAGAGGAAAGAGAGATCAAGACTCTCAAAAGGAGGATAAATAGCTAGAGAAAGAGCTCACACTTGATAAGTTAACAGCTGAGCTCAGAGAGGTCCTATGGGCCAATATTGGCCAATCCATCACTGACCAGTGGGAATATATTGAGGCTATTCATGAGCAGATGGGGCTCATTGGAAAAGCACATAGGGAAATCCAAAGAGCAAGGGCATCTCTAGGTAGTATGCATGAGGCTGCCACCAAAATGATGAATGTGCTCAATCACAGAACAAGTTCTCAGCTGGTCACAATGGGAATTGCCAACAGGACTGAGACCATTTCGATGGTCAAAAGAGTCCTGACACTAAGAACCCTGGTACAGACATTAGAGAGAAGAAGCCAGGATATGCAGACATACATTAATAAATTCATGGACAAATTTATAGCATTGCAGAACAGAGGTCTTCCTAGCTTAATGGGCACCTCAGGAAGACTACTTTCCCATGAAAATTATGCCAAGAGGGTCAACACCTTTGCTACAAATCAGATTGCAGAAAAGCCCAGCACTTCAGTAGAATCAGGGCCAGCATCAGGAAAGACTCTCTACAACAAGGTAGAGAGCTTATTTTTTTATCATGAATGAAATCAATCACTTGTTGGATGCGCCTCCAAATTTCTATAAATACACAGATGCGAATGAGACTATAGAGGCAATTTTAAGACATGAATTTCCCACACAGGAAGTCTGGAATGGATTGATACAATTACTACTAAACCAGAGCCAGTAATCAAGTTTTTTCCATTTGAAATATGTAAGTTGTCATGCACAGGAAAATTTTGATATATCAGCATGTATGGAGAAAAGAGGCTGAGCCAACTCAGTGAAACCATTCGGCCACCACAACAGCACTGACAGTCATAGGTGGCAGGGCCAAAAAGCTACAGGAGGACAGAGCTGCAAAGACACGTCATTCATCAGTTATATAAAGCGCTCAACCGACTCAGTGACCTCCAAAGGTCAAAATCTTCTGACATAATTAAAGAGCATTCGTGTTGTATTAAAAGCTGCAATAACTTATTATCTGTTTCCTATACGAGTTGGTGAAGATATTTACTTCTCAGATGACTCAATACCTGAGATATTTTGTATGAAACATTTCTATATATTCCCCCTCACATGAGTTTGCAGGGGTTGGTTGTTGTTGATGTCTCTTCTAGAGTTCTTTTACTGTAAATTCTTAGAGAAGTAATACAAAGGCGGTGGAATTTCCAAAGCTCTGTGTTGTTTGATGCATTGTGGTGTTTAACTGAATGTTACAGGATTCCTGCGTATTTCATGGCATAATAAGTTTTCCTTACAACTCTTTGGTATGTGTTTTGTTGTCTTTCATATCTCTTTCATGCTTCTGTGCTTTATAGTTAATGGCAAGGAAAAAGAATAGTTCCAGGATTTAATCACAGATTACCCTGAACTCAATCTAAGCGATTATAAATGTTTTCTTCAGTTATAGTAATAAAGGTGTAATTCTTAATTGCTACCCTTTCGCGCTATATCTTTCACAATGATTATTGTTTCAGGAATTCAAGTTTTCTCCTGAGGAATATATCTCTTTCCCACACCCCAGCTTAGTGGAAAATTTTTAATTGCTTTTCACTGGTTGTTCACATTTCACCATCATAATTTCAAGTTTGTTTTATGAAGTATTTAAATGGCCCTGTAATTCCAGCTGCCCAAACTCAAGATTTCAAAAAACCAGTAGCCACAGACTCCATTGCCCAATGGACTAACATTATATGCAAATTTCCACTTTAGGTACAGAAAGACATCCTTCCAACCAAACATAAACCAAAACCCTTACTTCATAGCTAGCCTAAAAATCTCCACAGAACAGAGAAAAACCTTAAAGAGAGAGCCCTCTCTGATTACAGTTGGGCTAGAAGTTGTAATTCAAAGATTGGTTAGTGGTTACCCCGGCCGTATTCCCTTGGGAGTCAAAGGGAACAACCTGGGTGTTAACATAAATGGCGACTCCACTGGGGAGCTCTTTAGGATTTTCTGATTACTATATATCTCCTAAAGCTATAGTTGTAACCTGAATATCAGTCAGGAAGCCTTCAAAATTGTTTCTGTTTAAACACTAACAGCTTTAGGGAAGAGCTGCTTCAGTCTTTTTTCATACTAGCTTTGAGATATATATAGCCATTTCAAAATCTTGTCCAGTCCTTGCAGATATAAAATTTTCCTAAAAAACTCAAAAAACTAGTTTAGAAACTGGCTCCCAAGAAGAATCCACGGTACACTAGGTCAAATCCTGACCCAAATCCACCCCCTGTCTTTGAAAATCCTAACACAATTCCTAAATTTGTTAAGAAGCAGCAAGGGCCAGATAAGCTTGCTGACTTAAGTCCAGAGATAGTTCACCCCAACCCCATTTCCACTCCAATCAAGGTTCTTTTTCGGTCCACCCCCAGTTCCTCTAGTTCACCATCCACATCTCAAAGCTCCCCTCCCACATCTTCATCCACTGTACATACTCCCTTGACCAATACTCTAGGTTCTGCTACACCTGTTACCCCCGTGGTACCCATTGTTCCTTTTGTCCCAGTTTCCCTTGTCAATCCCCCAAACCTTGTGAATATGGCTAACAGATATGCACCTCTGCAATTACCTGCTAATCCTGTAGCTTTACTTCAGGATTAGCAAGCCAAAATCTCATATTTTGACTCCACTGGCCCTTACTCTGGTATTCAACATACCAGGAGGATGCAGTATCACTTTGAGAACTATGAGATAGATGATGATAGTGTGAGGATGAGAATTTTTGTCCAAAGCCTAACAGGTGATGTCCGAACTTGGTTCAGGTCACTTCCTGTAAATACCATCACAACCCCTGATGAGCTTTACCAAGCCTTTACTAACAGATGGGAGAAAAATAAAGATCCCTGCATATACTTGGTGAATATGACACAATCAAGAGAGGTCCTCAAGAGACCGTTCTGGAGTATTTTGCTAGATTCAACAATGTATCAATGCAATACCACAAAACTTAAGACCTCCTCCTGATTTGGCTTTGTACAAATTCCCTGATGGATTTGATCCTGGCATGGCTTATCAGTTGAAGGAAAGAGCACTTGAAACTCTCCAAGATGCCCAAAAGGTTGCTGTCATAGTAGAAGCAAACTTGATTGCTAAAAGAAACAGGGCAAGATTGGAAAAGGGAAACATATACAAAGAAGAACCCTCAGCCTTGATCAAAAACTTGATGCAATACTTAATGGTATGAAGATATTGGGTGATAGAGTGGAATCGGTTGAGAGAAAAGCATCATGGGAAGCACCGCAAAATAACCTGTCAGGAATCCAAATTTTTGGAGAAATCAAAACCCAAACGTTGGTAAGGCTAGTTCTGATCCAGAGATCAGACCTCCGTTCCAGGAAAACTATGCTGAAACATCCACTTTAGGTGAGCAAGTGGATGACACCCACATCCACCTAATGGGCCTTAATGATGAGCACCAAGTTTTCCTAAGTCAAGAAGATCATGAAGATGATGACATTGAACAATTCCAAACCAAGTCAGGTGAGTCATTTGACTTCAAACAAGGCTATGACACAGCTGTTTATGAAGTTCATAAACAATACAAACTAAGAAGTAGAACTGTAAACATAACACAACTGAAAAAACAAAGGACAGGCTGCAGCCTAAGAGGGCCATAGTCACAGAACCAATTAATACAACTGATTCACTTACAAAGGAGATAACTGTTGAAGAAGTTACTGGACAACTTCCCTCAACACAACAGCCTAATCCAAGTAAAATTCCTCAAGAGATGAATGAAAAACACAAGCCCCAAGATCAAGAAGAAAACTTACTAAACAAAGAAAAGGTGGTCACCCACAACATTAAGGTTCAATCTGAAAGACCCTTTGACTTGGAAGCTGAAATTGGCAAACTAAAAGTAGCCATCCCTCTTTTAGAGCTAGCCAAGCATGACATTTACAAACAACAGATTAAGAATTCCCTCCAACTCACTCGAAACAAAGATAATGTCAATTTGTTGGATGACACCCCAGAATTGTTGTTTGGTCCAGAGGTTGATGGAAAAACAACAGGCACATGGATCTTACCTTTTTACGTTAGTTTGCATATCCATGATAAGATACTACACAATGCAATGTTTGACTCAGGTGCCTCTCATAACCTGATGCCAAAATCAGTCATGGAAAGGCTAAATCTAGACATTACTAGACCATATAAGGACCTATTCTCATTTGATTCCAGCCAAGTTAAGTGTTTAGGTTTGATAAAAGACTTGTGTGTATCCCTTGTCTAGTATCCAAATAAAACAATCTTAATGGATGTTGTCGTTGCTGATATTCCACCCAAATATGGAATGTTGTTGTTAAGATCATGGGGGGCTAAACTTCAAGGTTCCCTACAATTAGACATGTCATATGCCACAATCACAGTCTTCGGTCAACCCAAGAGGCTATATAGAGAGTCACTCATGAAATACATGGTCAGCAGTGAAGAAAAGCCTCAAAACTTCCCCATCTATGTTGTTCATTCTGATATAGATTCATATATTCTCTTTAATGATAATTCATGTCTTTCAAATGATGATGATACCAAGACACTCAAACAAGATCAGGACTTTAATGAAGAAGCTGCAGCTCTAGAAATAAAGTTGATCCAATCAGGTGATAAGACTGTTCTAAAAGACAAACTAAATGAAGAATCAGAACTTCAACTCACAATCCAGACCATAGAGAAGTTATTAAGTCTCCCCTAGAACAAGAGATCCTATGGTTCCTAGAATTTGATGGGTCAGTCAACAAGTTAGGGGCAGGAGCTGGAGTTTGAATACACAATAAACAGAACAACCATGCAGAGGGCCGAGCCTATAGACTGAACTTCAGGTGCACTAACAATATGGCTGAATATGAAGCTCTCTTACTAGGCCTCAAGTTAGTAAAATCCCTACAAGCCATAAAAGTTTCAATCCTAGGAGACTCAGACAGTTATCCAACAAGTAAAAGGTAATTTTGTCACCAATGATAAAAGACTGAGGTCTTATAGGTCTGCTGCTACTGAATTACTAAATTCCTTCACTGAATTTGAGATTGCCAAAATTCCAAGAGCCCAAAATCTTCATGCTCATAGTTTGGCCACATTTGCAAGTACCTGTAAGCTACCTTTCGAGCCCCACCACTGTTTTACAGCCGAGATAAAACACAGACCATCTGTCCCAAACAATGTCAAGGACTAGTAGGTGTTTGATGATGATACACAAATAAACAATTTTTTGACTTTACAACAAGAATTTTCAGGTCTAAACATTGACACTGAGGGAGCAAGTCAATCACAAATACTTGAGGGAGCAAGTCAATCACAAATACTTGAGAGAGCAAGTCAATCACATATACTTGAAAGAGCAAGTCAATCACAAATACAGAGTAAACACGATAACAAAGCAATATCACCCAAAACAGTTAATCAAATGCTACATCCTACAATCTTCAACAAAGACAACATACAAGAAATCCAACAAATTAGTTGTGAGGAGACAGCTGATGATGAAACTGAAGTTATACAATTGAAGGACAATTTTCTTCCAACAGGCTTAGCTCCTTTAGAAGACATTTTTGACTCCAATGATGTTCCCATCAAACCAAAATTGCAGCCCCTCAATACTGCCATAGAAGAGTGTAACATTGGGACTGTTAAACAACTCAAAATCATAAAACTGTCTGTTGCATTACCCCCTGACCAAAAGCCTAAATACATTGACCTTTTCAAATAGTTTCAGGATGTCTTTGCATGGAGTTATGAGGATTTAAAATCCTATGACACCTCTGTAATACAACACACTATCCCGCTCAAGCCAGATTAGAAGCCCTTTAAGCAAAAATTGAGGAGAATCAATCCTATGCTCCTCCCAGCAATGGAACAAGAGGTACAAAATTTTTTTAAAGCAGGCATTATAGCGCCAATCAGATTCTCTGATTGGATTTCAAACTTAGTCCCTACAAGAAAGAAAACTGGTGAAATAAGGCTCTGTGTTGACCTAAGGAACCTGAATCAGGTATCCTTGAAAGATAATTACCCCTTACCCAAGATGGATCACATCTTGCAGAGAGTAGTGGGGGCCTCAAGAATTTCTTTACTTGATGGATTCTCAGGCTTCAACCAGATCTTAATTCATCCTGATGATCAGGACAAAACAACATTTACAACCCCGTGGGGAACCTTCAAATATGTTAAAATGCCTTTTGGGTTGAAGAATGCAGGGGCTACATTCCAAAGAGCAATGGATATTTCTTTTGCCAAAGAGATTCGTGACTTTCTGGTCGTTTATTTAGATGACCTCACACCTTTCTCCAAATTTGACCAAGAACATTTGAAATATCTAAGGCAGATATTTATAACTTGTAGGAAATATGGAATTTCCTTAAATCCTAAGAAATCCATGTTTGGTTTGGAGGAAGGTAAACTGTTGGGTCACAGCATTTCCAAAAATGGCATCAAAATTGACCCAGACAGAATCCAGGCCATCTTACAAATGCCTCATCCAAGAAATATAAAGGAATTACAAGCCTTTCTGGGTAAAATCAACTTTCTAAGGAGATTTATCCCAAACCTGGCTGAACTAAGAAGATTACTCAATAACATGCTTAAAAAGGATTCAAAAGTAAAATGGACAGTAGAAGCAAATCAAGCTTTTGAAGGTATCAAGTTTGCCCTCACTCAAACCCCAGTCTTAACCAACCCTCAATTTGATAGGGAATTTATCATATTTTCCTTTGCTTCCCAACACACAATTGCTGTTGTTTTATTACAGAAAGATGACCAAGGAACTGAGAAACCCATTGCTTTCTTTAGTAAAGCTCTTAGAGATGCACCCCTCAAGTACCAGATCATGGAAAAGCAAGCATATGCCTTGGTAAAAGCTATTAAGGACTTTAGGATCTACATCATATACTCCCATGTTATAGCCTATGTACCAAGCCCAATTGTTAAAGACATACTTACTCAAGAGAACTTAGAGGGCAGAAGAGGAAAATGGATTGCCAGCATTCTAGAATTTGATATTGAAATAAAACCTACAAAATTGATAAAAGGGCAGGGTTTGGCCAAATTAATGTCTGAAACAAATTTCCAAGCCTTGGACATCAACCAACTGGACAGTGAACCGGAGCTGGCAACTCCAAAGATCAATGTAGCCTTTGAACAATCCCCCTGGTATTTTGATATCTGTTATGTGTTACAAAACCTGTGTGCTCCCCCAGGGCTGTCCAGAACTAAATGTAGGTTCCTAAAAATGAAAGCTTCAAAATTTTGTGTTATGGATGGAAATCTGCTTTGGAAAAACCATGAGGGTATCTTATTAAACTATTTGATTGAAAATGAGACTAACAAAATCATGGAAGAATTTCATGCAGGTAATTGTGGTGGACATTTGTATTGGAAGTCCACTGTGGATAAGATACTGAGAGCTGGTTACTATTGGCCTACTATTTTCTCTGATATCAAGATATTTACCACTTCATGTCATAAATGTCAAGTGTTTGAGGGAAAGAGAAAGTCACTGCCACTTCCTTTAAGGCCTATTGCAACAGAGAGACCGTTTCAGCAATGGGGCTTGGATTTCATTGGAGAAATTAATCCCTCATCTTCAGGCCAACATAGATGGATTCTAACAGCTACAGACTACTTCACTAAATGGATTGAGGCAATCCCATGTAGACAAGCAAATGACTCCACTATCATTCAGTTTCTTGAGGCCAATATCCTTGCTAGATTTGGATGTCCTGATAAGATAATAACAGACAATGCTGCTGATTTTAGATCTAAGAAGATGGTAAGCTTCTGCCACAAATTCCATATTACTTTGGGCCATTCCACTGCATACTATCCCCAAGGAAATGGCCTTGCTGAATCATCAAATAAAAGCCTTGTAAACATTTATTAAGGAATTTAGACTTCTGTGATCCATAACATTGTTTAGAGAATCTTCGGCGAAATCACACAAATAATCATTTATCGACACGTTTCAAACCAACCAAATGATTACTTGGTTCGAAACGCGTCGACAAATGATTATTTGTGTGATTTCGCCGAAGATTCTCTAAGCCTTGTAAACATGATAAAGAAGGTATTGGAAGAAAACAAAAAGAATTGGCATAAGAAGCTTGTGAATGCCTTATGGGCAGATAGACTAACAACCAAGAGATCAATTGGGGTCAGCCGATATGAGTTAGTCTATGGATTAGAAGCCAAATTTCCTTCATCTCTAGGGATCCCTGTTATGAAACTACTTCAAGAAAGTCAAGCTGAGCCCAATGATATGCAAAGGAGGGTGAATCAAATTATATGTTTGTAGCAAACTAGAGACCAAGTTTATAACAGAGTTCAAATCTTACAAGAGAAGCTGAAGAAAGCTTTTGACAGAAGGACTAAGGCTGAGGATTTCAACATGGGTGACAAAGTTCTCAAGTGGGATTCAAGAAGGGAAAATAAAGGAAAACATGGAAAATTTGATTCCCTTTGGAGAGGACCATTTATCATCCAAGCAGTACAAGGAAACAACACTTACTTTCTTAAGAATCTTGATGAAACTGATTTGGATGAAGGTCCTGTGAATGGCAGGATGTTGAAGCACTATTTTGACTACCTTCCATGAATGTAGCATGGCTACCCCTTGTACATAATTTACAGTGTATAGTGTTTTCTTTAAGCATATGAAGAACTTATTTTCAAGGATCTTGCAGAAGCAGGAAAGGGCTATAGTTCAGCAAGTTCTATAAATATGACAATTTACAATTTTGAGGTTTCAAGGAAGAAAAGCTCCAAGTTTTGAAACAGTAGTCAAAGGGCCAAGGCATGCTGACCTGCTGTTCTTAGTCTTTCAAGAAGAATAACCATCCCCATGTGGAGCCACTGTTGGATACCTATACCAATAGGTTTCATATTTCATGATTGGCAAATTCAAATGCCAAATATGCTCTGCATTGCTGATACAAAGATCCCATATTTCTAGGACAAGGCAAGGTGTGTACATGCCTTCATGTTTACTAAATTTTGATGGATGGTTCAACAGTCTAATATGTATCATGCCATGTTTCAATTTTCTGTTGTAGAATAGAGAAAAAAGTCTATCCAAACTGTTTAATCTTGGCAGACCAATAGTTAGGCAGAGAAACTAAGGTCCCCAACTGCTTAATCTGGGGCCTTGGAAGCAATAAGGGTAGTGCTAGATAGGCCATCAAAAGAAAAATCCATTGGAAAAGAAAAGGCACATAAGGGTCTGCAAGTCCAAGTGCACCCTCCAAGAAGAAACAAAAAATGTTAGGCAAGTAGATGGGTAGGTAGATGGGGTTGCAGAAGTGGTATTTCTTCCAAACTGAATCTTGCTGGTCAATATAAGGAAAACAACACAATGGAGCATGTCTAACTTCCTTTCTTCCTTGTTTTACACTCATTACTAACATCCCTACACCAGTTGTGTTTGTGAAAGAATTCAACGTTTTATGTTGGTTCTGGTTTCCTTTAAGAGCCACATTTCTTGTGCAAAATTCTTTTCATTTTGATCTACTCCCCAAGCTAAGTGGTTTTCAAATAAACTTAGTGATATCACTTCTCATTCACCTTTTCCCTCCATATTAACCCCTAACTCTACTATCTAAATTCCCTATGTCACCCTTTCCCTACTATTATAACACCATGGTGTATAAACCCCAAGCATTTTATAAATTCCCCCCCCTTGGCATTATAGCCATATGTTCACTACTAGGGAATTAAATTGACATCTGGTCAATTTCAGAACCCAAGCCTTACCTCTTTTCCTCCTTCAGAATTCATTTACCTATTCAACCCTTTATTTGCTTAAAAAACCTTGTAAAAACCCATCTTCACCACTAACCCGCTCAAACGGAAAAATTACATGAAAAACCCACTTTTCTGACCTATCCAAAGTATGCACGATTTTATAAAAAAAACATTGGAAAACCATGCAAATTCGCCGATATTCTAAAGGTCCCACTGGGCACAAATTTCATGAAAAAACCATATTTTATTACCCGCCCGACGCTGTATCGTCCGGACAAGTCACTGACCCGTCGACCGTCCGATCGAGCGCTTTTCATCCAACGGCTCACATGGATATCGGACCGGCCCCGACGTCCGTAAGATAGCTTCCGATATATGTCAGAGGGTGACGTCAGGCCTCGGCCATGCGTCACCCCCACAGCGTATCGGAGCCCCCTCTGACAACTCCACTTCCGTATGAAAAGCGATGCGATATCATACCGCCTACGGTTTCCGGTTTCCTCCAATCCGCCTTACCAGTATCACTGCTACGTCGTCGCCGCGTTCGCGCCCCCGTCCGCCATTGCTCCACCTGTCCTCCACCTCACCATCCCCATGGACCACTCATAAGCTGCCACATCACCTGATGACGTCATCCTGACATCATCCGACCTTGACCCCACCCGATGATGTCATGCTGACGTCATCTGAAAAAGGCGCCAATGTTCCAAAAAATCCATATTTTGGCCAAATTTTCGCGTTTTTTGCTCTTTTTGCAAAAACGTATGTGTTGTCTTCTGCATGTATTTTACATCCAAACTCACGCCAACTTTCTGAATTCGACCTGGAGACCATCGGCGCGCCAACCCACCTGCATTTGTGACCAGGACTGTCAGTATACTAGGTATTTATCCCTGTGAATCCTCTCTGCACCTAGTTTTGTCTGCAAATCGACTAAATTAACTTAAAACACAGAAAAAACGCACAATTAACCGGCAAATCCTCTGTGCCTAGTTCCCATTTGAAGTAACAACGTCGAAATTCACCGGCTAAGCCTTGTTCACCAGAGCTTTCACAAAACCTGCATTCTGTTCGCGCAATCGTGAACAGGGAACCCGAACTACACCTAATTACCTCGAAAGAGTCTGTTAAGCACAAGCATTTGCCTCTTCTAGTGTTTTATGTAGTATTTCAATTGCTGCAATTGACCCTTTTATCCTCTGTTTCTCAATAAATCACCTCTCTTTCCAAGAAACTTTCTTTTCTGTTACTCTGCACAGTAACACTAATTTACATATCAGCAGAGTTTTAAGGTAACTATGGATACACTAGTAGCACCTGTGGCCCTCAATATTTCCCCTTTAAATGCCCCTCAGAGAGAATTGGAGTGGCAGGCATTAGCAGATTTGGATTATCAAATCTCAGAGGAATTTCTAATGAAAAGTAAGTTCCACATCCACCTCTTAAATGAATTAAAGGCCAAACATGAGACTGGAACAGATGTATTGGGCATTTGGGATTCCTTCCTCCCAATCTTCAAGCTTCCTTAGGTCAATCAATTTCCTGACCTAATTCACCTATGTGCTAATGGTTATGATCCCACTCAGAGAGCTGTGCTTGACCCTTCAGGCTCAGTTGTTTTCTATATTACGCCTGAGGCCATCAGAGAGATGCTGCAATTCAAGACTGAGAAGATATTGGTTCCCCTATCTTTGTTTGATCTGATAAATCAAGGAGCTAAGATTTTGACAGATGCTCAGATCACCAAGCTGAACCAACTATATATTAAATCTGATACTGTGCAGTACCCTCCCATTTCTCATGTTTACCTCAACCCATTGGGCAGGGACCTTGCAGATATGATGAGTCCGATTCTGGGTTATAACTCAATTGAGTATATTGATGAAACTGTATTGGTAATGATGCTCATGTTTTCCCCTGGAAAAACTCCAACCTACTATGACTATGCCACCTACATATTAGACAAAATACATGAGCAATTGATGAACCTATCAAGGGAAAGGGTGTTCAGATACTCCTCCTACATCTACCACTTTATTTTATACTATCAACATGAAAAATTTTCTTTTTCTATGAAAAGAGTGGATGCACAAGGAAATCCAAGGTCAGTAGTGTATTGGACCTCAGCTTTTCACTGCACAGCCTATTCTCCATACACTTACTGTGAGTTTATAGACCTTTTTATCCACCCAGCCATGTCTCTGTTCCTGAGCTCACCTCCTCCAAGACTAACCGATGAGATGCAGAGGATCCTTCAGTTGTCCAAGGTATACAGCATTGGGGATTGGTATTTTTACCAAAATCACACCGTTATTAGAATATATGGTTGTGAGTTACCCCCATACAGACTGCCCAAATATGTGCCCATGAGGTTGTTTTCCCTTGAATACTTCAGGCAGTTTGGGAATGCTGATGTGAAGAACTTTTCAGGCAAAGGCAAGAAAGCACAGCTGAAGGTAAGAAACCAATTGGGCCACTTTGTTTTTAACAAAAGGGAGGAAGGCTGGCAAGAGGCAGATAGAATGCTAGAAGGCCTTGGCTTAAAGACCAGTTTCCTCTGGAAACCTTATGACCCCAATCACTTCATAACCTTAAGAAGGGTCAAGTATAGGCTGTCCAGTTATGACCATGTGAGGTTGCCTCACATAGAAAAATATGCAAATCAAACAAAATGGATGAGAGGGACATTAGAGGAACCTGTCACACAAGAAGAATTAAATGAAAGAGCACGAAGAAATCTCCTAAAGATGGCTGACTTAGAACTTCCTGCATAGGTATTCACTCTTACAAGCACTCAAGTGGGAGCAGCTGCCTCATCCTCCATAGCACATCAGAAGGGAGTCAAAGCTATAGATCATACCTCTAGCAAAGGCAAGGAGAAAGAAATGGAGCAAGAGCAGCCACTTCAGGAAAAGGTACAAAAACAGGAAGCACAGCAACAACAACAGGTACAACATCAAGAACAGGTACAGAAGCAAGAACATGAACAACCACTGCAAGAAGAGCAAACAGCAGAGGCCCCAATGGTCACTGAGCAGCAACGACCACAAATTGTGCCTCCTAGGCAAGAAACAAGAGCTGAAGCTTCAGTCCTTCAAACCCATCAAAAGGAGGACATAAGCAGGAGAAGGGACAGAGAGACTCCCCTCACAACATCAACAACTCAAGGGGAAAAGAGGCAAAGATTGAATCCTTTTTCAGAGGAAGAAATGCCATTAGGGAAATCTTTGGGCATGGGCCCACCTAGCATGGAGGCCTCTACAAGTTCCTTCCATCAGGAACAAGAGAGGACAGCAGGAGGAGAAGTTAGCTCCTCAAGCCAACAAAGAGGAGGTGAACAGAGCATCAAGCAGCAGTTCAAGGACATAAAGAAGAGGAATGAGCCCATAAGGATACAATTATATAATCATCTGTTGAAAATGGCTCCCACCAACCAGCAAAGACTTATGTCTGCCTATGATGTCCATGAGGGCAAGATGATTATGAGCCACTTCATACCAGCCGTGCAGCAGCCACAGTCAGCTGCAGATTACATCAGGACCAACCTTGAGGTCCTTGCAAGGACATCCACCCGATGGATCAGATTGAATTACACAAGCAAACGGGTGAGATGGTATATGCCTCCTTGGCAGATAAAACATTGGTGAATTACAGGCTAGAAAATAGCCTAAATAATACAACTGCCCAACTTGAGTTGGAAAGAGCATCCTATCAAGCAAAAGACAATAGAATCAAAGCTTTGGAGGACATCATAATAGAGCTTGGGCATGATCCTAAGGATGTCAAAGCTGTGCAGGAGTTGTTGAAGCTAAGGGATGTGGATATGGCAGCATTAAGGAAAATGATCAGGATCCCAGCAACTCTTCATCCCCAAACTGAAGAAGTTTCCCAGCTGAGACATGACAAGGATGCAGCAGCTATGCTGGTGTCACTGTATAAACAGCTCATCCAAACACAAGAAAAGTTGGGAGAATCAGAGGCTGCACTGCAGGCAACATTACAACAGAAAGAGGCAGGCCAAACTTCTCAGCCACCTCTAGAAACGATTAATCTGGAAGAATCTCCTCAGACCACTGCCCCTCCCATTCAGCAGATAGAGCAAGCAGCACCCTCTACCTCAACACCAACAACAGAGCAGGCTCAAAGCCTTGATATGCAGAAGCTCAGGAATGAAATTCAGGTCTTGGAGGCCCAAATGAGAGAGCTGAGTCAAGCCAAGGAAACTTTGGCTAAGCTTAATGAAAAATATGATAAATCCAAGAAAAACGTAGCTGAGAGAGAAAGAGAGATAAAGACTCTCAAAAGGAGGATAAATGAGCTAGAGAAAGAGCTCACACTTGATAAAGTAACAGCTGAGCTCAAGAGAGTCCTATGGGCCAATATTGGCCAATCCATCACTGACTAGTGGGAATATATTGAGGCTATTCATGAGCAGATGGGGCTCATTGGAAAAGCACATAGGGAAATCCAAAGAGCAAGGGCATCTCTAGGCGGTATGCCTGAGGCTGCCACTAGAATGATTAATGTGCTTAATTACAGAAAAGTTCTCAGCTGGTCAAAATGGGAATTGCCAATAGGACTGAGACCATTTCGATGGTCAAAAGGGTCCTGACACTAAGAAACCTGGTACAGACATTAGAGAGAAGAAGCCAGGATATGCAGATAGACATTAATAAATTCATGGACAAATTTATAGCATTACAGAACAGAGGTCTTCCTAGCTTAATGGGCACCTCAGGAAGACTACTTTCCCATGAAAATTATGCCAAGAGGGTCAACACCTTTGCTACAAATCAGATTGCATAAAATCCCAGCACTTCAGCAGAATCAGGGCTAGCATCAGGACAGACTCTCTACAACAGGGTAGAGAGCTTATTTTTTATCATGAATGAAATCAATCACTTGTTTGATGCGCCTCCAAATTTCTATAAATATACAGAGGCGGATGAGACTATAGAGGCAATTTTAAGACATCAATTGCCCACACAGGAAGTCTGGAATGGTTTGATACAATTAATACTAAACCAGAGCCAGTAATCAAGTTTTTCCATTCAAATATGTAAGTTATCATGCAGAGGAAATTTTGATATGTCAGCAGGTATGGAGAAAAGAGGCTGAGCCAACTCAGCGAAACTATTCGGCCACCACATCAGCACTGACAGTCACAGGTGACAGGGCCGAAAAGCTACAGGAGGACAGAGTAGCAAAGACACGTCATTCATCAGTTATAACAAAGCGTTCAACTGACTCAGTGACCTCCAAAGGTCAAAAATATTCTGACAGAATTAAAGAGCATTCATGTTGTATTGAAAGCTGCAATAACTTCTTATCTGCTTTCCTGTACGAGTTGGTAGAGATATTTATTTCTCAAATGACTCAATGCCTGAGATATTTTGTATGAAACTTTTCTATATATTCCCCCTCACATGAGTTTGCAGGGGTTGGATGTTGTTGATATCTTTTATATAGTTCTTTGACTGTAAATTCTCAGAGAAGTAATATAAAGGCGGTGGAATTTCCAAAGCTCTATGTTGTTTGATGCATTGTGGTGTTTAGCTGAAAGTTACAAGATTCCTGCGTATTTCATGGCACAATAAGTTTTCCCTACAACTTGTTTTTATGTGTTTTTTTATCTTTCATATCTCTTTCATGCTTCTGTGCTTAACAATAAATGGCAAGGAAAAAGAATAGTTCCAGGATTTAATCATAGATTACCCTGAACTCAATCTAAGCTGTTATAAATGTTTTTCTTCAGTTATAGTAATAAAGGTGTAATTCTTAATTGCTACCCTTTCACGCTATATATTTCACAGTGATTATTGTTTCAGGAATTCAAGTTTGCTCCTGAGGAATATATCTCTTTCCCACGCCCCAGCTTAGTGGAAAATTCTTAATTGCTTTTCACTGGTTGTTTACATTTCACCATCATACTTTCAAGTTTGTTTTATGAAGTATTTAAATGGCCCTGTAACCCCAGCTACTCAAACTCAAGATTTCAAAAAACCAGTAGCCACAAACTCCATTGCCCAATGAACTAACATTATATGCAGATTTTCACTTTAGGTACAAAAAGACATCCTTCCAACCAAACATAAACCAAAACCCTTACTTCATAACTAGCCGAAAATCTCCACAGAACAGAGACAAACCTTAAAGAGAGAGCCCTCTCTGATTACAGTTGGGCTAGAAGCTGTAATCCAAAGATTGGTTAGTGGTTACGCCGGTCGTATTCCCTTGGGAGTCAAAGGGAACAACCTGGGTGTTAACAAGGCTGAAAAAGGTAAGATTCTAGGTCCACATCAATCCACGCTCAGCCTCATAGCTAGCCCTACGAGGACAGGAGAGGGATCTCTCTAGGTCAATCTCAGCAAAAGATAATCGATGGGGCTTGAGATGACTGATCTAACAACTAATCTTAGGCTAGGTATGAAGTGCAATGATTTGATCGATTTTTGGGGGTTTTTTGTTGGAAAAAGGGAAAGGCAAATTTCGGTCCAGGGATGAGGCCAAATTTTTACAGAGTTATGGTTGGGGCAAGGTAGGGAGTAGTTTTGATGCTTTAGATTAAATGAATGGATAGAAAATATTGCTGAGGAGCTGAAGGGGCAAGAGGCTGCAAGAATCCTCCCCAAACAGATGAAAACATGTAAAACTAAGCAAATTTTAGGGCAGAGCAACATAGGCTAATGAATTCTACCTCTGTCACTCAATTTGTTTAATTTCAGAAGTGAAGAGAAGGGAAATGGCATACATAAAACATAAATGAACTTACAATTACATGAAGAAAAACACCATCAAAAGACAGATCCACATGGATCCCAACAAGTGATGTAAAACCCTAGTCTTTCCTTTGCCAACAATACAGAAATCAAATGTACAATGAAGTGCCAAGCAATTCCAAGTGTCCAACCCTAAAAATGACTGAGAAATTACATGATATAGACAAGCCTAACTCCTTCCCATGCCTATAGGGGTTGAGCTCATCATTCTAGGAGTTGTTTCAACCATATCTAAACAAGGAGCTAAAAAATAGGCAAAGAAGCAACTTGCCTCTATATGCTAGGAAACTGATTCATTCACTCACATTTCACCCTTTAGTGAATGAATCTACTAAAACAAGTAAAAATGTGCAAAAACTACATCATTTTCATGAAATTACATCAAGTTAGATCAAGAGTAACATCAAAAAGTGAAACTGCTCAAGACTGGCCGAAATTTTGAGGTGAAGAGTGAAAAATGGGCCAAAATTATCTATCCGCCGCACCCAAAATCTCTATGCATAGTACAAATTTTGAGCTGATTTTGAGGCCCTTCGCGATGTCCCAATTGAGATCATGATAGCTGGTTGGAAATCCCTATCTGTCTACTTTCCAACCCAAGTGGAATTGCTAGAGTTGGTGTCCATTTGCCCCTCCAAATATCCAATCTCCGAAGACTACTTCCTGTGTGTCAAAATAGGGGCAGTGAGATCATTTTTGAGTATTTTTTGACCTTTTTAGGGCTCAAAACCTGCCCAAATTTCCTGGCCATAAGTAGGAAAGCGTAATTTATCATGCCAACTCTAGAAATGCAAAGTCTTTTGGATTTGGAGCCCTCTAGCAAAAGCGAGCGCCACGTGGCGCGACGTATAGGGAGGAAAACCCTATTTCTTGTGCAAAAAATTTCCAAAATGAAAAATTGCTCCAAATTTCTTAAAATTTGGGTTGGACCTTCTTCATCAAGAGCTATGATGGGCCAAGGATGCCTCAGCCAATATCCGGAGTCGATCATGCTCTTTTTGCCTCTTTTTCCTTTTTGATGACTTCCTCAGTTTTGCCTTTAAATTTATTATTCGTGCCTTGCAAACTTTGTTCCACGCGATGTAGTGGAAAGCCATGTGTTTCAGCAATGCTTTGTCCCTATTGGCCTTGTCTACTAGTCTCTCTAAGTGGATGTTGGCTCTCTCAAGCCAAGACTGCCGATCATCATTAATCTCTTGCTCCAATGAAGTGAATTCAATCCTCCTCCTTTGGGTAGCTTGGAGATTCTCCCTGATGTTTTGTAACTCCATAATCACCTGTTGATCTTCAAGCTGCTTATTTCTTTGCTCCAAGTATTTCATAAGCCACTTAGCCCTCTCCAAGTTGAGGGGTAAGGCTTTGATCTCTTTTTGCTGCTCCTATATGATCTCTCTAAGATTTTCACTTTGCGGGCTCATGTGTGTATCGTCATCCTGAATACGAATAAAGTCCCGCTCACCTGCAGGCCCTGTTAGAGTGGGTCTGTTCACCCCTCTGTCAGAGATCAAAATCTCTTTATTACATTTCATTTTTAGGTGTCTCGCTTGATTCACTTAGTTGCATTCCACTAGGGGCATGCCATAATTTGACGGAAGGGTATTGTGATTCATTACCCCTCATGCCTTGCCCTGTTGGCTCATGTCTACTCATCAAAATCAAGTTTTACAATCACTTACAGTCTTGTTTTAGTCTTTTGATCAGCAAGAGTCATTTCAGTCACTAGGTCTAGGGTTTTACAAATTGTGCCTTCAAGATGTCCAATAATTCCAGCAGGCTAGAAGGAGGTTCTTAATAAGTTTTCATTCGAAATATTTTCATCGTCATATGGATGGATTATGACTTTTCTTCAAAACTCTCTTTTGAAGAAAATTCGACATTTCAGTTTTTGTAATAATTTCAAAAGTTTTTCAGTTGTGGAATTCTTCAGGTGCAGCCCCGGTCTCCCTTGCCAAATTCCATGTCAGCTATCCCTGCAAAAAATTGCAGAGAATTTTATCATTTCAGTCAGAAAATCAAAAAGGAGATTTAGAAAACAAAGTGGTATTAAATTGTGAAAAAGAGCCAATGCCAAACATTACAAAAATGGGTTTTCAAGAATCAAAAATCAAATCCATGTCTTTATAAATATTTTTCCATGAGGATCAATGTCATTTGCATGCCAAGATCAAAGAGAAGCAATTCAAAGAAAATTGGGTGAGTAAGTGCATAATTTGGGTGAAGTTGAATCAAACTAGGCAGGTGCGGCACATACAGTAGGTGGCGCGGCGCACGGGAGAGGTGCGTCTCCCTAGGAGCGGTCACACAGTGTTAAATAACACTGGCGCGGTGCACTCGAACGATGTGGCGCATTGGGCATGCGGTGCGGCGCATACACCTGAAAGCCTGAAATTGCTTAAAATTTCCCCAAATTGCCCATCACTTGCGCGGATTTTCTAGGTAGAGCCTTCTTCTTGATGTTTTATTCGAATTTGTGATAAGCTATGGTGGTTTATGGATTATAATGGTTGGACAAACACATCAAACCCTACCTCTAAAATACTTCAAGAAAAATTGTTGTTAGGGTTTCAAAATCATTGTTTTTCTACCAAACTCACTCCTCCATCCCATTTCTCCCTTCTTTCCATCATTTCCTTCTCCCTTATTCTATTTCTCCCTAATTTCATTCTTCCCTATCCCCAAAAATTAATAAACCCCTATCCCCTATTCCCTTCCACACATTTCTAATATAGAAACCCCAAACCCTACCCTATACAAAATTCCCAAACCCTCCTAAACAAATTTGTCCCAAAAGTCCCTAATCCCTTACTATTTCCCCCCTTCCTAACAGCCCCTTGTTGCATTTTTCCCCTTGGTGGCAGAATTCAACCACATCACAAAGAGTAGTCCAACACAGTTTTATCACCATCATCTATTTCTCCAAGGCACTTTGTATAGCAGCAGTTATGTCATCCGGTCATTCATTCGATTATGAAGTGGAGACCCAAAGTGACTCACCCATGGAGGGACATGCACCTTGGAGGCCTCATAAAGGTGGCAGACATGTTAGAGAAGAACCGACCACCCTTACAGAATTGTAGGCCTGCCCTCTTGCCATCTCTTGTTTCCACTTTTAGTCATGTTATGAATTTTGTGAGAAGGTTGCTATTGTTCAATTCCGTCAGGAGTTGGCTCGCTTATTTGTATTACATTCACATGGTGATCGAGTTACTTTGGCTAGTGTCACTTTCACACTTACACTAGATTCTATCTCATTGGCAACCGACATACCTAACATTGGAGAACCATGGAACAAGAGGCAAAAGATTGACCGGCAACATTATGAGCCATAGATTAAACCTAGTTTCTTGAGGCAGCTAAAGAGAGTGTTCCCTTTTCGATATCTCAAAGATGAGTATGCTCCATTAATGAAATTAATCATGAAGTATTTCAGTTGTGAAGGTCGCTTCTCCCAACTATATCCTTATCACATCAGGTTGCTCATGCATTTCAACTGGGTAAGGATGATAAACATTCCTTATTTCATATGGCGGAACATAGAGAGGATGACCACCCTTTTGCATCACAAAACCCCTGAGCAGAAGTTCAACAGTATTTTCCATTTTCCTTTCATCGAGATTTTGGTGGTTCATCAGCTTGGATTACAGGGCATCATTTGGGATGATTTCATCTCTCGTGACTTTTTTAGAGTTTCACAGGGACCTTCAGAGGTTGGGCATGAGACTGGTGGATCTTCTCATCAGCAAGAAGGCCATGATCGACACAATGCTACTATACCAGTCTTCATTACCTATGAGAAGGGCACGAGGTAGTTATTTGCAGCAGCAAAGCGAGTGTTATCTCCACCTGGGGTGGAAGGGGCCTCGCTTTTGACATCAGCATCACAGGTACAGGATAGAGGCAAGAGGCCAATGTAGGATGAGGGGCCTTCAGGTGAGTGAGAGACTGACTTCATTCTCATTCAGGATGATGTTACAGATATGAGCTCGCAAAATGCACATCTTAGAGAGATCATCCAGGAGCAGCAGACGGAGATCACAACCTTGTCCCTTGAGTTGGAGAGGGCTAAGTGGACTATGAAATACTTGGAGCAGAGGAAAAATAGCTTCAATATTAGCAAGCAATCATGGGGTGCAAAACGTCCACGAGAATTGCCAAGTTGCTCAAAGGAGAACGATTGAGCTCAGTTCATTGGAGCAAGAGATTAATGATGATCGGGAGTCTTGGCTCGAGAGAATCAACATCGACTTGGAGAGATTGCTGGAAAAGGTTGATAAGGACAAAGCATTGTTGAGACACATGGCTTTCCATTACACAGCACAAAATATGAGTTCCAAGGCACGAATAAGAAATATAAAGGCAAAATTGAAGAAGGTAATAAAGAAGCAAAAGAGGTAAAAGGAGCATGATCGCCTTCAGGTATTAGTTGAAGCCTCTTTAGCCCATCATGACACTTGATAGAGAAGGTATAGCCCAAATTTCAAGAAATTTGGAGCAATTTTTCCATTTTTGAAAAATTTTGCACTGAAAAAACAGGTTGTGCCTCGCTATGCACCGCGCCACGTGGCGCTCGCTTTTGCTAGAGGGCTCAAAATTGCAAAAACTTTATATTTTTGGATTTGGCATGGAAAATCATGACTTCTAGTGCACGGCCAAGAAGTTTGGGTAAGTTTTGAGTCCCCAAGGGGTCAAAAACACTCAAAAAATGACCTCACTGCCCCTATTTTGACACACAGGAAGTAGTCCTCGGAGATTGAATGTTTGGAGGGGCAAATGGATAGAAAATTGAAAACTTCCACTTGGGTTGGAAAACAAATAGGTAGGGCTTTCCAATGCGTTATTATGAGCTCAATTTGGACTCTGGGAAGGGCCTCAAATTCAACTCCAAAGTCGTGTGCCGCATAGAGAATCAGGCGCAACGCATAGAGGATTTTTGCCAAAGTTTTCACCTTCCAGCTCAGAAATTTGGCCAGTTTTGACTAGTTTTTATTTTTGATATAATTATTGACCTATCTTGATGTAACTTGATTACTATGATGTAATTTTGGCATCTATTCTTTTTTTTTGGAGGATTCATTCATTAAAAAGTGAAAATTTAATGAATGAACCAGCTTCCTACCTTATAGAGGGAAGTTGTTTGATTGCCTAGATTTCAGTGCTTTGTTTAGAATTGGTTGAAATAGCTCCTAGAATGATGAGCTCAACCCCTAGAGGCATGGAAATCAGTTAGGATGGTCTATATCATGTACTTTCTAAGTTATTGTTAGGGTTGGACACTTGGGATTCCTTGACACATCATTGTACATTCTATCTCTGCAATTTTGGCAAAGGAAAGACCAAGGTTTTGCAGCACTTGTTGGGATCCATGTGGCTTTGTGTTTTGATGGTGTTATTATCTATGTACTTGTAAGTTCATTGATGGTTATGTGTATCATTTTCCCTTCTTTTTGCTTCTAAAATTAAACAGATGAGTGATTAAAGTAGAATTCACTGGACTGTTGTGCTCTACATTGAACTTTTGTTTAATTTTCAATGTTTTCATCTATTTGAGGAGGACTCTCAAGACTCACTTGCCCTCCTTGGCTCCTCACTGGTCTGATCCAATCATTTATTCATTCTAAAGCATCAAAACAATTGCCTTCCTTGCCCCAATTAGAACTCTGCAAAAACTGTGTCTTATCCCCGGACCCAAATTTGCCTCTCCCATCTTCCAATTCAAAACCCCCCAAAACTCAAATTCAATCCTTGTACCACATACCTAGCCTAAGATCAGTTTTAAAATTGGTCATCTCAAGCCCCATCTGATTACCTTTTTCTGAGATTGACCTGGAGAGAGCCCTCTCCTATCCTCGTAGGGCTAGCTACGAGGCTGAGCGTGGTTTGATGTGGACCTAGAAGCTTAACTTTCAGCCTAAGGTAAATCTAGGCTCTAACATCGTGGAGACCATACATGGGAATTTCTTTGATTGTTTGTTAGTATTCTTCTTTTTAAAACTACAAATGGAGTCTGAAGATTAGCCAGGTAGCCTTCGAAATGCTTTTTCTTTGCATTAGCGCAAGTAAATAAACGCTACTTCAGTCAATCTCTGGTCTAGTATCGTTAACGGAAAATCTAACCTGGAAACACCCTGGTGTATGTGATGATTCTAAGATGTGGATGATAAGCTTACGAATTCATAGGCTAAGAAAGTTGTTTATGTTCCTTTAATCTTTTGAAAAAAGCACACTAGATTTAAGGAGATATACTAGAGCTAATCTAGATCCAAATCCTCCCCCTATCTACGAAAATCCCAATTTGACTCCAAGACTTCTTCGTCAAGAGAGTTCTAACACTACTATGTTCAAGCCCCGTTCATGCACTGCAATTTTTAAATATCTTGAAGAACTTGGTTTTGATGCACGTTTTGAGTTATCATTGTTTGAAACCAAATTCGAAAGTGTTGTTGGTTCCACAGTCCCGAATCCTAACTTTGCTGCAGCTCTTGAAGTTGAAAAATCCAACAAGGCCATTGAGAATTTTATTTTAAGACAACTCCAGACAAAAGTTGAGGCTTCAAATATCGTTGATTACCTAGAAGCTTACCTTTTTAGCCTAAGGTAAATCTAGCATATAACAGGCCCCTCATCCTTCATTGGCCTCCTGCCTTTATCCTGTACCTATGGTGCCAATGTCGGAAGCGAGGCCCCTTCCACCCCAGGTGGAGATAACACTCGCTTTGTTGCTGCAAATAACTATCTAGTGCCTTTCTGATAAGTAATGAAAACTAGCATGGTAGCAGTGTGAGTCTCATGGCCTTCATGTTGATAGGAAGATCCACCTATCTTATGCCCAGCCTCTAAAGGTCCCTATGAAGCTTCGAGAAACTCATAAGAGATGAAATCATCCCAAGTAATGCCCTGTAATCCAAGCTGATGAACCACCACAATTTTGATGAGAGCAAAGTGGTAAATACTATTAAACTGTTGTTGAGGGGTCTTGTGTTGCACAAGGGTGGTCATCCTCTCTATGTTTCAGCACATGAAGTAAGGGATGTTCATCATCGGTACTTGGGTAAAATGCATCAGTAGTCTAATGTGATAAGTGTACAAGCGGGAGAACCGGCCCTCATAGCTGAAATACTTCATGATCAATATCATTAAAGGAGCATATTCATCCTTGAGGTACTGAAAAGGAAACACTCTCTTTAGCTGTCTCAAAAAGTCGGGCTTGATGTATGGTTCAAGTGTTGTCGGTCAATTTTCTTCCTGTTGTTCCATGGCTCTCCAATGTTGGTTATGCCGATTGCCAATGAAATAGAATCTCGTGTTAATGTGAAAGTGACACCAGCTAAAGTGGCCAGATCACCATGTAAATGCAGTACAAACAAGTGGGCCAACTCATGATGAAACTGAATACTAGCAACCTTCTCATAGAATTCATAACATGACTGACGCTAGAAACAAGAGATGGCAAGAGGGCAAGCCTATAATTCAATAGGGGTGGTTGGTTCTTCTCTGATATGTTTGCCACCTCTATGAGGCCTCCTGGGTGCATGTCCTTCTGCAGGTGAGTCACTTTGGGTCTCCACTTCATAATCAGATGAAGGATTAGATGCCATGAATACTGGTGGAAAAATTGTCCTGAAGAGATGGGTGTTGATGTGTCAAATTGTGTTGGATTTTCTTAATGATTGTGCAACCTCTACCACCAAGGAAAAACAGTGAAATAAGGAAGGGGAGGGAAAAATAGTGGGAATTTTGGCACTACTGGGATAGATGTAGTTAGTGAAATTATCGTTGTTTGGGAGGTTTTGTATAAGGTTAGGGTTTGGGATTTTTCAACAGGAAGTTAGGGAAAGGAAACTTTGGATGGGGGATTAGTGAATAAGGGAACTTAGTGAATAAGGGAATCAATGGAAAAAGGGATAAGGGAGTGATGGAGTAGTAGACTTGATGGCATAACGGTGAATCAAAACTCTAGCAACCAGTTTCTTTGAGGAATTTCAAAGGTAGGGTTTTATCTCTTTAAACCATCGCCATGTAACATACACCATCAAACAATCATCAAACTTGGACAAAGAGCGATGATGGAGACTCTAGCTGTCAAATTCGTGCACATTTTGGGCGATGGGGGAAAGTTTCGGCAATTTTTTGGCTCTCTGGTTGTATGCGCTATGCAACATACCCAGCGTGCCATGCTCTTCTTATGCATCGTGCCCGTGTCAAAATGAACTGCACGATGAGGCCCAATGTGCCGCGTGGTGAGTGCACCGCGCCTCCTGCCCATTGCTCTGTGCTGACAACTTACAACAAATTTCACCTAAACTTTACTCTCACTTACCCAAATTGCCTTCTCTTTGTTTCTCTTTGCTCTTGGAGTACAAATGAACCTCAAACACTTGGATAGATGATTTATACATGGAGCTTTTAAATTTATTTGGCCAAAACCCACTTTCATAATGTTTTTGCTTTGGCACTTTTCACTTTCTAATATAAACTCTGTTTTCGGTGTTTCCTTTGATTTTTTACTGAAATAATGAACCTCTTGACAATTTTTTGCAGGGATGGTGGCATTTGATTTCGGCAAAGGATTACCAGGGCTACACTGAAGAACTATAGAACTTGAAAAACCTTAAAAAATTACATATTTATTACAAAAAAATTGACAATTTCTTCTTCAAAACAGAGTTTTGAAGAAGAATCATTCTCAAGCATTATTAATAATGAAAATTTTGGAATGAAAACTTACTGGGGACATCCTCATGTGCCTGCTAACATTATTGGACACTTTGAAAACAAAATTTGTGAAACCCTAGACCTAATGACTGAAATGACTCTTGGCTGACCAAAAGACCATCTATAATGACTGTAAAATTGACTTTGATGAACGTTGATGATGAGAGACGAACCAACAGATACATGACATGAGGGAAGTATGGAGAGCAGACCCTTCGATCAGAAGATCGATGGTCCTATTGGAATGCAGATGATCGAGCTGAATGAGACACCTAAAAATGAAATCCAACAAAAGAGGTTTTGATCTCTGATGGAGGGCTGAACATACTGACTCTAACGCACCATTTCTTGCTTTTTGAAAGTTTCTTTTTAATGAATTTGAAACCATTTCTTTCTTGACTTGTTGGTCAGTTTGTGAAATCTCTTTTCTGCTATTTGGGTCAATTAGTGCAAGTTGAAGCCTTTTTTTTTCAAGTTTACATTCATTGTCAAATTTGTAACTTGAAAAGTTTCCTTGTGATTTTCTTTCGGTGTTTGAGCCTTAAGTGGCATTTTGAGTTCTTTCGAAAGGTTGTTTTCATTGCTTCTCAAAAAAGAGAAGTTCTTAAAAGACATTGTTTTTATTTTCTTTAACCGAGTTTGATTTTGGTTTCTTTTGATTTTTTGAAAGTGAATTGTGTTATTTTTTATTTGTCCCTCTTGTTTGCAGAATATTTTGTATTCAAAATTGTATTCTTCTCAAACACTTAAGTTGGCTTATTAATAAGTTATAAACAATTGCTTTCGTACTTTTTAGAGTAATCTACGATCTTGCATCTTCAGGTACACCTTGCATTAGGGTAGTTTAGCATTATTAAAGCATCAATAGTCTTTTTAGTTTTTGTGAGTGTGAAGTGTGCTTTAAGGAAAGAAAAGAAAAGAAAAATTCTTTGTAGAAGTTTCGTAGAACCCAAGTAGAAATTTATTTTCATCAAAGAAAAGATGATTGCATTCATATAAGTTAGTTTTTCATTAATTTCTTTTGCGTCATAAAAACACTGTTGGTTTCATTTCCATTTATCCCTTTGACTTAAAAGAATAGCCACTTAAAATCAAGCACTTAATAAAATAAACTAGAACTTTTTATATTGTCAACAAAATACACCAACAAGTTTAGGTTTATTTATCGCCTTGGATTAGGTGAGAGGAGAGTAAACTGTCCAAGGCCACTCTAAATTGTAAAACATAGAACTCTGATTAAAGAGCGAAATCCAATAGCATTAGGGAGACTGGGAAAGCTTTGTGCCTGGGAGTTATGCACGAGGGTTCGTGAAGATAAGGAGAAGAGATACCCTCTCTGTTACTTGTCAGATCCTACCTCACGACTATTTCGCCAAGATTTTGATATGAGTTGGTGTCCATAGTTTCCTATCCTAGGGATCCAGACAGGTAGCTACGGAGGGAAATCCCATGGCACATGAGGTTGACATTGCATCATGTTCAACATTACTTCTGGGGGGCAGCCTTGCGAAGCTTGGGGGCTTGCACTAGCATAGGTTGTTGTCTGGAGGTTAGCATAACTACCTTTAATACCTTCGCTAGTAGGCCTGGGGCATAACTACCCCAGTCTATTTTCGGAAGGCCCTTATTATTAACTTTCTTATATTGTGGTGTCCGATCCTAATCACCTGGAGAAGAAATACTTGGAAGTTGTTTGATTTCTGATATCTTTAGGGACATTTTAGTGAGTGTTCTATGCTCCTAGTTGTGCTAGATTTTAATTTTATTGAGTCTTTAAGTAGATTTTATAAAAATAATTCAAAGTGGCTGACCGACCATCTTGACAGTCTCGGAGAATTCGTGGGATTTCACCTATGAGTCCAGAGTCTTCTACTAGAACACGTAGGAGAAATTATGTGAGTGGTTTCCAACTAGTGGTAGCAGGCGCATCGAATATTGATTCACCCTCCTCATCATCGAGACATATTGTTATACATTGGAACTCCTACTCATAGGCCTTCGAGCCTAGGTCCACACACATCTATCCCTTCGATGACCATTGTTGGAAGCATGCAATCCATGATGACAATTGCAAGAATGCAGACTCCCATATCTGTGCAAGGGGGAGGAACTATTTCCATCCCTTCTAACACTCCCATCACATATTTTTTTGGGTCTACCTCCATTCCGTCGATGAGTGGAAGTTCTCAGCCTAATCTGTCCAGTTTTTTATTTTTCCCTTTTGGAATCCCCTCTCAAGCTATTCCTTCCATCCCTTTGAATATACCATCAACCACCTCCACATCCATGATGAGTGTCCATCGACTTCTTTTCAGGGTTTTCCATTTGGAAGTGGTCATATACCACATTCCAGTCTGACAGTAGGGTCAATTCCTTTTCCTTTTACAAGTCAAGGTATTAACCCTTTTCAGACTTGGAAAAACCCTAGGGTTAGTGGGATAGGAGCTAGGAATCAACATTTTAGCCAACAAGGTAATGTGTCGTATTCCTCATTTAATTCATTTAAAAGTTTTTCACCCTTCACTAATGCTTGGAACCCTTATCAAGGGCTGTTTGCTCCTTTTAATACTTCGTTAGGGGGTAACTTCACCAATTACAGAGGATTTTCGATAGAAGTTGGACAAACCTTGAATTTTGCTGGACCACAAGGATCGCCCTTTCATTCAGTAGCTTCTATGAGTTACTTTGGGCAACCTTCTACCTTTCAAAATCCAGGTCATTATTTTCAGACCTATGGGAAGCCCGCCCAGTCCAGATGGAATTTCAAAGGTCCTCAACGACTTCCTTTTCTTGCCAAGGTTAGTATGCTAGACTTAACTAAATTTACGAATGATCTAATTAGGTACAATGCAGCTTGGCCTCCTATCCCAACTAACCTTCCATCAGATATTCCAAAATTCAAATGGAAGAATGGTGAAGACCTGGGAGACCATGTGACCACATTCCACGTATGGTGCTCATCCAACTCCCTTATCGATGATTCGATCAGGTTGTGGTTATTTGATTGAACCCTAACTGGGAATGCAACCAACTCGTATATAGAGTTTGCAGGGGGCACCTTTACTTCTTTCATTGATTTGGCTAATATTTTCTTGAACCATGTTTAGTTGCATGTCTGCTATGAAGCTGAAACTGAACTTCCAGCCAATTTTCATCAAGACATGGCAACTCACATTTTGAATCATATCCAGGAATGGACATGGAGAAAGAGGCTTATCAAAGATGAGATTTCACTATAGTTTCATCTCGAATGGTTCCTAAAATCTCTACACCTTGAGATCTCAAAGGATGTTTCTCTTTCTGATGTTTATTTGGAAGAGTAGACTATTTTTCGAGCCTAGCAATTAGAAATGATATATTCTTAGTCTGGGACTCTTTAGAAAATCCTAGCTAACACTCTTAGATCCAAGGTTGATTTATCAAAACCAAACCTATGCCCTCACGCTGATGGTATAGTTGGATCAATTGATGAAAATATGGTGAACCTTTTAAACCAATTGCAGCAGTTGTCTCTACAAACTACTTCTTCTAACCAAGTAGCACCGTCTAAACCTTCACCTTCCCAACCTACTTCCATAAACACTATCCAGACTTCTAACCCCAAAGGAGATCAATAATCTGATGGGAAGAAGAAGGGACAAGGTAAGAAGAAGAACCAAGCAAGGAAGGGTAATGCGAACAAGCTTGCCAACGGTGCCAATGAGGTAGAAAAGAGTCGAAAAAGAAGGCTAAATTTACAAGCATGTTATGCAATGGACATCATTTGACTCACCTCTACCCCAAGATTCAAGATGCTCAGAACTTGTTAGTGCAGCAAGATTCCTCTAGCTCCCAAGCCATTTTTACCAACCCTTTTCCCCAAGGGAAACAATTACTTGTTGTTGTGAACTCGAACGCTGGCACCTCCACAGGAGGCAACCAGGAAGGGGAAAATTCCTCAAATGTTTATATGATGAAATCTCATGTCGATGTTGCCACATGAGCACACAATTATGGCGAAACAAAAACATATAAGGGTAAATTTGTTCCTAAAACCATAGACCCACTTCATATTGAGTGACCCTCTGTTGAGTCTATACCTTGGATACTGAAAGGTTCCACAAAGCACTAAACTATTAACCTTAATTCTAGGGCAGCCTAGAACTACTTGATTGTAGAAGATCTGGCTCAAAGTGCTTATGCTATGTTTGCATTGGAGGTACTCTAGTCGTGTCCTACTCGAAGAAGTGCTTTGCTTTCGGCAATTGGGGTAATGGAACCAAAAAATTCTTTATTGCTCATTTTTGATATGTTGAATGTCAAAAAGAGAATTCCTCACCATATGGCTCTCCAAATTAAGTCTACTTATCGAAAACCCAATATTTTTTGGATAGTTATAGATGAGGGAGCTTCCATATACGTAATTTCTATGTCATGTTGGAAGGCCATTGGATCACCTTCAGTTGTTCCTTCACCGACTCTCTTAACAACATTTGATGTTCATTCTCATAGGCCACACACAATTATCCCAACGTTTCCTATATGTGTTGGAGGAAACATCATTATTGAAGTAGAAATAATTGATGCCAACCTAGATTACAACCTCCTCTAAGGAAGGAATTGGATTTATGAGATGGATTCCATAGTTTCATCTCTATTCCGCATCTTCTATTTCCCTCATGAGGGGATAATTGTTAAAATTGATCAGTTAGATTATTCTCCAGGTGACTTTTGAGAAACTTCAGGTTCTACCATTCCATTGGTGGATAATCCCCATCAACTTATAGAGAATTTAGCAGTCAGGATGTACTCTTCCTTGATGGGTATATTTGACCTTCTCCCTCCTACAGCTAGAATCATTGTAATTTAATCCTCTAAAGGTCCTTCATATAAAGGGTTATTTCAAACTCATTATTTTTTAGACCCTTGGACCTTACCTTCATCTATGACCACATTAGATGGAGCGAAGGTTGGTCGAATGGAATTCCCCATGTCTGTAGCCGAACTTACCTATCAATCTATCATTAACTCTATAGACAACCATCCCACTCCTTTTTCAGTGGACAAGTTAGATGGTGATGTGGCTCCAGCTTGGACCCTTGACTCCACTTTTGCTCTAGATTGCTTAGATAGAGTTTTACCATATGACGAGGGAATTTTAGAAGTGATGACAAATGTAGATCGACCTTCAAAAGATTTACATCATCATTCATATTTTATTCCCCCATTGCATGAAGTCAAATCTAGGTTCTTAGATAGTATTTTACCATATGGTGAGGGAATTTTAGAAGCGATGACAGGTGTAGATCGACCTTCAGAAGATTTACATCATCATTCATATTTTCTTCCCCCATTGCATGAATTCAAATATAAGTTCTCCAATGTGCTTACTAGTGATGTTTGTACTGTTTCAAACCCTTTGGCTCTAGCACAATTATTTACCGAAGGTAATATGTCGATAATTTCAAAAATTGTACCTATAAACATCTCTAGGAATCCTAATGTTATAGAAAATGTCTTCATCGAAGCTGATTTTTCTCCTGAAGTGATTCAACTTTACACTGACCTCTTTAAAGAGTTTCGAGATGTGTTCGCTTCGCCTTATGAGGAAATGCCTGGTATTGATCCATCTATAGTCCAACATGAGATCAAGACGTATGAAAATGCTAAGCCTATTCATCAGAAGCTTTGACCAAGCAATCCTCGGAAAGCAACAACTATTAAAGCTGAAGTTGAAAAGCTACTTAAGGTAGGTTTCATATACCCCATTCCTCTAACGGAGTGTGTTTCTAATCCAATCTCGGTAGATAAAAAGTAAGGAATGATCAGAGTCTACATTGACTTTAGCGATTTGAATAAAGCTTGTCCAAAGGAAAATTACCCCACACCTTTTATTGATCAGATAGTGGATGAATGTGTGGGTAATGAAATCTTCTTGTTCATGGATGGATTCTCTAGTTATAATCAAAGTTCTATCCATCTAGAGGACAAGCATAAGACAACTTTTATTTGTCCATGGGGCACCTTTGCATACAAAAATATTCCTATTGGTCTTAAAATTGTTGGAGTTATATTTCAGTGGGCCATGCCTTACGATTTCCACGACATCAAACATGTCATCGAAGCATACTTGGATGATTTAGCTGCTCATTATTGAAAGAGAATCGATCATCCCAACCATCTTCGGTTAGTTCTTGAGAGATGTCACTTTTCTAAAATCTGGTTGAATCCAAATAAGTGTGCTTGCATGGTCACACTTAGTCAGTTGTTAGGATTCATCATATCAACTAAAGAGATTCAAGTTGATCCCTTCAAGGTTGAGGCAATAATTCAGTTGCCTCCCCTATCTTATATCCGACAACTTCAAACTCTCCAAGGGAAGGAAAATTGCTTGAGAAGACTTATAGCAAACTATGCTGAGATAACTAAAGGATTTATTTGTTTGCTGAAGAAAGGAGTTCCATTTTTATGGGATGACATTATGCAATGATCTTTTGATGGCTTGAAGTAGGAATTAATCTATGCACCATTGTTGAGACCACTAGATTATGGGAGAGATTTCCTTTTGTATCTTGCAGCAGCAGATGTAACCATATGTATGGTTATGGTTCAGGAGGATGACGCTCGATTTACTACTTAAGTAGAGGCTTAATAGGTCATGAACTACGCTATTCTCCTATTGAGAAATTGGCGTTGGTAGTGGTCCATGTTGTCCATCAGCTTCGTCATTATATGCTGCTACACAAAATGTTCATCTTAGTGGCTGTCAATCCCTTTTTAGTTTGTCTTGAGTAGGCAAGTGATTGGGGGAAAATACAATTGATTGATTATTATTTTGCAAGAATTTGATCTCGAGTTCTTATTAGCCAAGTCTAGAAACCATTGGTTTTTGTGGAATTAATTTCCAAGCTACCTTATGAAGAAGACATTATTTATGAGGAAAATTTCCCCGATGAACTTTTATTCCTCATTTCTTCACAAGATCCCTAGTATCGAGATATCATCATATATCTCTAGATTTTGAAGTTCCCACCTTCTTTCTCCAAGGATGAGTGTCAAAAGTTATGTCACCTTGCAAAAAATTATGTTATCATTGGTGGTGTATTATATCGCAGAGGGGTTGATTCAATCCTTAGGCGTTGCTTAACTTTCGAGGAAGTAGAGTCTATACTCAATGATTTCCACAATTGAGGTTGTGGCAGTCATCTATGAGTGCTTACAACAATCCAAAAAATTTAGCATGCTGGCTACTTTTGGCCTTCAATTTTCAAAGATTGTGTTGAGGTGGTCAAATGTTGCCACCTTTGTCAAGTCTATAGTCGGAAGATGCAAATTCATCCAGCTCCTCTTTTTCCTGTTATCACTATCGGTCCATTTACAAAGTGGGGCATTGACTTTCCCACTTGTAATCCACCTTCAGCGGCAAATCACAAGTATATCATAGTGGTCATAAACTACTTTACGAAGTGGACTGAGGCCATGCCTACTTACAAAAACAATAATGAAACAACAAAATTGTCTCTCTTCAATTATATTATTTCACATTTTGGTATCTCGAGAGAGATTGTCACTAACCATGGGAGTCACTTCCAGAGCCAACTAATGACTGAATTGGCTCTTAAATTGGGCTTCCAGTAGGACCATTAGTCTCCATATTATCCTCGGGCCAATGGGCAGGTCTAAGCCATGAATAAGTCCCTTAAGAACATCCCGCAAAGGACAATTGATAAAAAATTGCTCCAATTGGCACATAATGTTGTACCTTACTCTCTGGGCATACCGAACCTCGGTGAAGAATGCCACCAGTTTTACACCTTTCAATTAGTTTATGGGGATGGAATCTATTTTTCCCATTAAATGCTAAATTCCATCCCTTAAGCTAGCTATAGAGCTTCTTCCAGAGACGTCTAGTCTCAAATAATTCCTTGTTCATTTCAAACATCTAGATGAGCAGTGTCGAGATGTCACCATAACAAACGGGGCCCATAAGAAAAGGATTAAAACTCAGTATGATAAAGTTGTCCATCCTCGGGACTTTTCTGAAGGCGACCTTGTCTTATTCTATGACCAAGATAAAGATGCCTTGGGGGTAGGCAAATTCTTGTCTATGTGGTATGGTCCCTTTCTGTAAAATGAGTTTTGGGAAAAGGAGCTTATGAATTAGTCGATTTTGAAGGGAATAAGTTGGCAGAGCCCCGAAATTGGCTCTACCTTAAGAAGTATTTTTCTTAGGTTCCAGCCGAGCAATTGCTTGTTTGTATATATTATATTTTTGTACATATTTTTCTGGTATTTTATGATATTGACAATTTTTTTTATCTTCTTTGATAGGTGTTGATGGATGACTTGATATATTTTAGATTCGCCGATGGTGCTAGTTGGCACACTCGGAATCTCACTTCCGTAGCTTGGCTGATTTATTATCCATCTCACTAGTTGATGGTGTCAAGGGGAGTATGTATTGGTCCTGCTTCAAACAACATTTCCAAATATACTGCCATTATTAATTTACTATCTGAAGCTATTTCTTATGGAATTGATTCTTTGGTATTTTATTTTGACTCACAGTTGGTAGTGTCACAATTAAATAACATTTATCATGTCCGTGATCCTTATTTATATCGCTAATTTTTTAGAGTGGGGGTGTTGCAACGTGATGAGCCTCATAAATGGGTAATTATATGGGATTATTTTACCTCCTAACCTACTCAAGTCAACCATTCTCTTAGCTTATTGTATGATTTTCTGATTATATTTATGATTATAGAGTGAGTTGAGTTAGTTATTGTGCCATGTGGTCTAACATGTATTTAATGTAGATTATTGATGGATTTCGAGGTCAAAGTCAAGAATCGAGTGGAAAAATCGTAGACATAACTCAAAGAGGATAGAGTAGAGGACTTATAGGAGGGAATCCCCCTCATTTATTACTCCTCACTTCGAATTCCCCTTCATTCAACTCAGAGTACAAGAAGTTGAATCATTTATTAGAAGGCAGACGAGCAAGTGGAGGATGACTGATGATTATTTTGAGTTTTGGGAGCCAAGCCTCCCTGATTTTAAGTAAGTTTTTGGTAGCTTCATTGGTATAAGTAGAGAGGCCTAGGGCCTCACTAGTGTCATATTTTCTGCTTATTTAATCTTTGCTCAAATTTCGAGCTTATTATTTTGTGACAGTTTCATGTAATCTTGATATTGTTTTGAAAATAAAGATGTAATTCTTTTTGAGCTAGCACTGAGTTACCTCAGAGGGTTGAAATTCTTGGGTTAGGGCCCAATCTAAGTAGCCAAGCTCCTCTTTACTTGTATTTTTATTCTTTGTTCCAGTTCGTAGATTAGTTTGTTGTTAGCTATATTTCTCTTATGGTTAAGAATAGGTTGCTTTCGATGATTTAGTAGTTTGCTTCCATTTGTGCTTTCTGTAGCAGGTTAAGTTGTGACCAGCAAATATTGAAAATGCTATAAATAGTGCCTTGGCCTCTCTTCCTCCATCTGGGACCATGATTTTAGGCAAAGACTCTCTTGCTGCCCCAAAAGCACAGATTTTCCTCCTTCATAGGACTTCTAGTGTTTGCAGCTTTTTAGTAGTTTAATAGTCCAGCTTTGCTTTGCTTTAGATATTCTTCATCATGGTCACTTCCTGATTTGCAATAGTCTTCTTTCATGCCTTCATTTCTTATATCATTTCTCAACATTTCCTTTCATAGATCACAGCTTAGACGATTTTTATGCAAAACTTTGTTTTTTTTCCTAAATGCATTCATTTCACTTGTTGCTTGATTTCCTTGGTTGACTATCAGTTTCTATGCAGTTGATCCTGTCTAGCAGTAGGCTAGCTTATCAAAACTCACACCCTCCATCTGATCGATGCCCTATAGGTCTCCCAAATCTCACCTCAATACTACTGTAGTTTCCTGCATTTTTCCATAGAAATTCTTCCACTCTCCTTGAGAAAACCCAATCATCTTTATCTTTCCTGGTGATTCATGGTAGACCTGAGGTGCCTTAGCACTACATTAAAACCTTCATCCACCTCTTTCACCCACTCTCACACCCTCAAAATAGTAAAAACTACTCTCGGCCTCCTCCTGTAAGCCTCCTATAGTTTCCCTGTTTTAATCCTGTAGATTTACTATGTCCTCTTGTGTATTTTCCTGTAGAAATTATTTTGAAGGCTAAGTGTGCCTCTAGAAGGCCACCTAAGACCTCCTAGGACCCATCCACACAATCATACATCCTCTCAAGTCCAAAAGCCTTCGTTCAACACCGCCTATTCACTACCACACTCACACACAATAAATTTCATGCATGTCAAATTCACATAAAAATACATAAAAGTCCAAAAATATGTTTCTTTCTTATTTACTTCCAAAAATATTATAGTTATATGTTTTTTACTTCCTTGAGTAGGTAATGGCATTCCTTACATGGTTCTCATAGTGCTTCCTGCAAAGGTAGAATTAGTTGGTTAATTAGGGTTTACTAGGTTTGTTTCACATTTCAGTCTTTATCGTTTTTGTAGTTAGAATAGCATCTGTAGAGTAATATTTCTTTCCTTTCATCACATATAGAGCTTCTTCTAGAATCCATAGAAGTTGGCTTGAGGTTGTAATGATCTTGTACCAGCTGACCAAATGACAACCTGTAGTCAGAACTAGTACTTGTGCATATAGCACCGACGCTTCCAAGTTTGTTATAAACTACCAGGTTGATAAGCGTAATGTAGGTAGCCCAGGAGTTGCAGCATTATTTCTGCAATACTGGCGCTCAACACTATTTGGCACCATTGCAGGGGAAGAGTCTGAGTATTCTATGATTACTACTTTCTTCTATTTCTTATTGTAACATTATGCTAATAGTTTATTTCAGCAAAAGTAGATCAATCCTTTCTTTTCCTTCAGTTCTGCATTTCCTTGCTTTCCTTTTCAATTTTGCAAATTTCATTTTACCAAGTTCATTCAAGTTAGTTGCGATTTTTTTTGTTTAATCAATTTGAGTTTCTACAGTTACCATTAGTGTGGGGAAAAAGAAACAAAAACCAACCAAAAATATTTCCTTTTATGCCTCATAGAAATGGAGATAACTCAGGAAAAGTTTTTCAGAACACCCCCACTGCTTCACACAACCAACCTTATCTCTTCTTTAGTGGCTGCAATCAATAAGAACCATTAGGTGAACAACCAGACATATTTGAAGAACCTATAGGGGAATAAGGAGAAGAAAACATTCCTTTGGAGCCAATGGCTGAAAACAGAAATGCTAAGGGGAATCGAGAGAGAATAAACGATACCTTTCCCATTTAGGACACCAATGGGGACACCGAAAGGAAGAATATAAGCCCTTCCACCCTACCTGATTTACATGGTCTAACAATAGAAGATCCTAACACCTCGTTTGAGATTGCTATCATTTGTCGAACTTATGACTATGCAAAAGATGAGAAAATGTTGAAGTTGTTCCCTTCTACTCTCGAGGATGCAACATTGTGCTGGTTCATGGGATTACCTGGCAATAGGATCACAACTTGTGCTCAGATGCAACAAGCCTTTAACAACAAGTATCAACACTATTGTAGCTTAAAAGATACTAAAGAAGAAATCCTCCGAATGACCATAGGAAGTGATGAGTCCCTAGAAGACTATGAAGAGAGGTTCCAGCCAAGTTACAAAAGGGTCAGGTGTACAATTGACCCTGGGTCTTTGAAGTTGGTCCTGCTCAGGGGAAATCGAGAAGATATTTTAGACACCCTCCATCTACTGGCCAAGGGAGACATCTACCAACTGTCCTATGAGTACATAAAGATTGTTTTTAGAAATCATTCTAGAGTAGCCAGAAAGAAAGGTCGGGGGAGTCAACCCATACCCAATACCTCTTCCTCCAACTCATCCATTAATGGAGAAATTGGAAACATGCTAGAATAATTCAAGAGTGAGATGCTGCAAACGCTTTCCATGCAAATGGATACCTTACATATCAAAAGAAGACAAGAGGAAGTAGAGAGGGCTTTAGCCATATTTTCCAGAGATGCACCAGGAGGAATGCTAGGAATGAATTCGAATTGAATTTTATAGAGTTTTGTTCAGTATGTGAGGAAAATCATTCTATAGGTAAGTGACTTTCCTTGCTCGGACTTAAAGTTGTATATCAAGGGGCTAAGGGAGTCACTGAACAACTCTATTACATAAACCAAAGAAGGCTGCATGGACCTAGACCATACCAGCAGGGGATGCAAGGGACATCTAAGGCATACTACAACCCTCACCAAGTCACCTCCATACCTTCTTGGGGCCCTCCTACTCATCCTTCCTGGTCCACACCTCCTACCTGGTCCTTCACATCTCAATATTATGCCAAACTAGCCAACCATTCATTTTAATCTTGTGCTCAACCACAACCGCAATGGAATGCATCTCATAAGGAGTGGAGGCCCCAATACAACTCTCTTCCCACTCTTTTGTCTCCACCACTGACCAACCACAACTGGTACCTTCCACTCCACCAAAGCAACCCTAGATGCCTACTGAGCCAAATCCGAACTCGAACAATAGACGGGCTCAACAAGTATATAGTGGGGAACCATCATGCCCAACTTGTGCTATGGAGATTCAAGAAAATAACTTAAGACCTGGGAAAGTCCTCCTAGATATCCAGCCTCCAGCCAGGGAGGTTATGGAAGATAAAGAGGAAAGTGAACCTAAAGAAATCCACCCTTTCCTGAGATACTATCTTTGATAGTCCAACCTACCCTAGGAGAGACTGAACTCCTAAGAGAATTGAAACATTTCTGTAAAGATACCACTTCTCCAAGCCATAAAAGATGTGACTATCTACAATAGGTTAATCAAAGGGAAGTTCTTTATGCATCCAGGAAGGTGCAAGAGAGATGCCCCAACCATCAATGTCATAGGAAAACTGTTTGACCTAATGTTGGTGTAGTTAATCTGTCCAAAATATCTAGACCCTGGAAGCCCAGTAATTGATGTCCACATCAATGGCACAATGATCCTGCATACCTTGATTAATTTAGGAGCTGCCATTAATGTGATGACCAAGGACGTAATTCTCAAACTTAACCTCCAGGGTTCCTTAAAGAAGACCATGATAGTGCTAAAGGTAGCAGACCACTCCACAGTGACCCTTAAGGGGATTGTGGAAGATGTCATTGTCTCCATTTATTTTTGGGAGTACCCTATTGATTTCTTAGTTCTCAAGCCAAAGGAAAAGCTCATTGGGTACCTTCTCATTCTACGACATCCCTGGTTGGCTACAGTTGATGCCTACATCAACTGTCGAGCTAGGAATATGACCATAAAGAATGGGTACATGTCTAAGAAGTTAATCCTATATCCTCCTACCCAACCCTTGCTAGAACATGATCTACCTCTCTCATTGCAGGAGGAGGATGAGGATGAAGTTTATTATCCACCACTTTGTACATTAGAAATCGCCATGGGGGGAAACAGCAAGATGAGGACAATATGATTGAAAATTTGATTCAGAATCCACCTCCCAGTGTATCACCATTAGAGGGCATAGTAACAGAAACCCAAAACAACCCCTCAAATGATCTTTGTGTGGCTGACTCCACCTCTCTCTGTGTTAAGAATGTAGATTTTGGCCGAGAAAGAACATTGAAAACCAATCCATCCTTATCCACTTCCCAGGAGAAGGAACTAGGCAACCTACTGAGAAAACATATAGATGCCTTTACCTGGAGTTATAAGGAGATGAAGGGAGCACACCCTTTAGTATGTACTCATCATATATACATCAAGGAAGATTGTAAACTAGTTAGGCAACCTCAAAGGAGAATGAATCCACTACTTAAAGATATTGTTAAGGAAGAACTGCAAAAATTTCTTGATGAAGGATTCATCTATCCCATCTCTGTCAACGAATAGGTACCTCCTTTCATGCTAGTGCCGAAGAAAAATGGTAAGTGGAGAATTTGTGTCAACTATCAGGAATTGAAAAAACCCATTAAAAATGACCATTTTACTTTACCTTTCATAGATCAAGTGTTAGACAGTTTGGCAAGGCAAAACTTTTTCTCCTTCCTAGATGGGTTTAGTGGGTACAAAAAAGATTCAAATCAACCCATAAGACCAAGATAAGACCACTTTCACTTGTGCTCGAGGTACTTTTTCATACCGGGTCCTTCCTTTTGGTTTGTGCAATGCTCCAGCCACTTTCCAAAGAGCAGTATTGAGTATATTTTTTCAACTAGTTCATGATGCAATAGAAATATACATGGATGATTTTACACCTTATGGTTATGAGTTTCAGGAAGATTTATCTAACCTAGGAAAAGTTCTAGTTAAGTGTATTGAGTTGAACCTATCCCTCAGTCTGGAAAAATGTGAATTTTTTATGACTGAAGTGACCATGTTAGGTCATGCAATATCTTAGCAAGGACTGCAAGTGGACCCCAACAAAATTGCCATCATCCAAAGGGTCCCACCTCCTCAAAAGGTGAGAGATGTTAGAAGCTCCCTAGGCTTAGTTGGATATTATAGAAGATCCATTAAATATTTTGGAAAGCTAGCCTCTCCATTGTTTGGCCTCTTAGGCAAAGATGTGGAGATCATATCGTCAGAAAACTGTCAAGTGCTAGATACCTTGAAGAGAAAGTTCGTGACTACCCCAATTCTCAAAGGCCCAAACTGGGCCCTACCTTTCCACAGATGCCTTGAAAAAAGCAATAGGAGTAGGCTTAGGACAAATTGATGAAAATTTACCTTATTCCATATACTTTATAAGCAAAAAATTGTCAAAGGAAGAGTAAAACTATACAATGATCGAAAAGGAACTCCTAACTGTCGTGCATTCCTTAAACAAATTCAGACATTATATCACAAGCTATCAAACCTTTGTGCACACTAATCATGCTACAATTAGATATTCAATGAACAAACTAGATGTAAATGCTCACATTATTATATGGTTTCTTTTACTATAGCAATCTGATCTGATCATTATTGATAAGCTTGGTAAAGAAAATGTTGTTGTTGACTTTTTCTCTAGAGTAAAGTTTCCTGCAGGTGAAGAAGGAATGGTGGATGACCAAATTCTAGATGAACATCTATTTTCTATATCAATACTCTTTCCATGGTTTACTAATATATAAAACTACTTGGTTTCAACACAGTTCCCACCACACCTATCCTCAAAAGAGAAGAGAAAGATAATAAGGAAAAGCACCCCTTTCACCTGGATTGGAGGAAATCTCTTCAAACCTGGCCTAGATCAGATCTTGAGAAGATGTGTTAGGGAGGAGGAAGTCTTTTACATCCTCCTAACCTGTAATGACAGGCCTTGTGGAGGTCATTTTTCAGCAAAAAAAACTGCCTTCAAGATATTGCAAGTAGGCTACTATTGGTCCACTCTTCATCAGGATGTGAGGAGATATACAAGCCAGTGTGATCGGTGTTAGACGATGGGGAAACCTACCCCGAAGGATGAGATGCCCATGCAACCTCAAGTGACCTTTGAGCCATTTGAGAAGTGGGGCATGGACTTTGTGGGGCCTATCAGCCCTCCTTCAAAGCAGAAAAAATAGATCATTGTGTGCACCAACTACCTGACAAAGTGGGTAGAGACAAAAGCAATAAAAGCAGTGACAGAGGAAAAAGTACCTTAAGTTTTGACATAAAACATATTCAGCAAGTTCAACTATCTGAGGGAGTTTGTCACAGATTAAGGCAGCCAATTCACTTCCAATCTGATTGAAGACCTACTCACACATCATAAGATGAAGCACACGACTTCCACCCCTTACCATCCACAAGCCAGTGGAAAAGTGGAGGTCACTAACAAAGCATTGGAAGGGATCCTAACCAAGGTAATGAGCAACAGCATAAAAGATTTGGCAGAAAGATTATTTGAGGCCACTTGGGCCTACAACACCACATGGGATACCACCACCGGGTTCACACCCTATGAACTGGTCTATGGGAAGAAGGCTTTGTTGTCAATAGAATTTGAGTTCAGTACACTAAGGATGCCAGCTCAGCTAGATCTAGACCTCAACCATGAACAAAAGGAGAGATTACTTTAGCTCAATGGATTGGATGAATATAGATTGCAAGCCCTTCTCCATACAGAGGTAGTTTAGCTTTAGAGAAAGATATGGCATGATAAGAATATCAAGGAGGGGCAAGTCCAAGAGGGAGATTGGGCACTAATATATGATTCAAGATAAAAGGATTTCAAAGGAAAGCTGGGGACAAGATGGCAAGGACCCTACACTGTGGAGAAATGCAATGAAAATGGCTCAGTTTTGATCAAAACCATTGATGATGAAGCCATCCCCATGCTTGTCACTGGACATCAGTTGAAGGTCTACAAGAAATCCCTCTCCGAGAGTTCATTGAAGATTTGAATAAAATAGTGATAGTAGTGGAGCATGCCTGAGCTTCCACTTCACCCACTCACTGAAGAAAAGATAAAAAAGTAAGGACTCAAGTGAAAACCTCCATGAGGTGCTTGAATCCCATCATTGGGTTGAAAACCTCTTTTGAGGTAGCCCAGTGATGTCAAAAAAAAAAAGAGAGAAAAAATAATAATATCCCTGGGTGAAAACCTCCCTTGGAGGTGTCTAGGGTAGGCATTTAGGGTGAAAACCTCTTTGAGGCACCCTAGTTGTTTTCAAAAAAAGAGGAAAAAAGAAAAAAAGGAGAAAGAAAGTTAATTTTTTTTGTTGCACTAAAGGTTTTCAGGGAGGACTACAGGGAGCAGAAGAAGGTGCCAAGGGGACCCTGACATTCATAAAAGCACCCATCTCATATTCTCCACACCTTCCTCGATCACTTTTGGCATTTCTTTCACCTCACTGTACCTCTTTTTGAAAAACTATGTTTTCTACAAGAGTCTCCTCTAGGAATTACATAGAACCAGAAGTGATTACAAAAGGCAGTTTGAGGGACAAATAAGCTTCATGAAGAACCTATATTCCCTCATACAATCTTAAAACCTCCTTCCCATCATTTCCAAACCTGCATTACACCCCAAGCATCATTTTTCTTCATGTCCAAGAAAAACACAGAAAAAAGGTTTTTAAGTTTAAAAAACAAAAAATGAGAGGAAAAAGCATCACCAACCTCACCTGAAGCCTACCTAATACCTATCCATCTTTATCTACACATATGGCGCCATCCTTGAGCTCCAATCATAGGAAGAAGCTAGAGTTTCAAGGGGACAAGCAGCTACAGGAGCTCCTGTAGGAATGCCTGTAGTAGCTGATCCCATAGAAATCTAGCACCAACAGCTCCTATAGGAATGAAGGTTGAAGCATATTAGATCCATCCAGATAAGAACCTGTACAAGCACACAACCACACATCAACAAGTAGAGACATCATGCAAAAAGGGAAATAAAGGCATGCAGCAAAGAAAGCCATAGCACCTCACAACAAATGCACTCAAATCACACGTAAATAACTAAGTCACTCCTTTGTTTGCATTTGTGTAATTAGAAGTCATGCAAAAGAAACGAAATGGTTGAGGTTGAACGAGGGAAATGTGGCCAGTTAACTTGGCCATCTTCATCTAGTTGACTCCACTTATCTGAGATGTCACCCACATGTGCGTGTAGTCAACTCAAACACAATATGCCAAGGACAAGTAGTGGAGGAAGTGTGAACTCTGATGCAATAATGAGGGCTGATTACAAGGAGGGGCCATCATGACCAAGTAGGTAGGGACCAACAGTCTGAATATGGCCAACGTATACCTTGCCATCTCAGCACTCATCACTGAAAATATCCTTAAAGGGTGATAAGTACTCTTCCCCGAGCATTCTCACTACCTTTTCCTTCATTCTCTCCTCGTAACTCAATTACAGTAGTTTCCTTGTGCCCCCACAACCTTGTAACCACTGTCCTCCATCACTCTCTCCCATATTCTTGCTCTCGGCATTTTCTATAGGAGCACCTATAAGAAATCTACAGGAGGAACAACATGCTTCTACAAGAGGGGCAGTGAGTTGTTTTGACGGGAGAAAACATGATTTTTAGCATGATTTTTGGTCTGAGATGTAGGGTTCGTGCATGTCCCCTGTTGAATATCAATATATGAAAGAAGTGGTCTTAATTTGAGGAGGAAATAAGTCTTTAGGAGAGGAGAAAATACATTAAAAAATTATGCTTATTTAAAAAAAAACACAATCTCCTTTGTTTCTCTATTTTTCTCAAAATTCATTGTCTCCACCTCCATATTTGGTTTTCCAAAAGAGTATAGACAATATGACAGGAGGTTTTATGAGAATGGAGCCCACTAACTCCACTAGGCTCCATTCACATCCTCAAGTGGTGGACATCTTCACAAGGGAAAACTAGATGAATTTCTTTGAGAAATTTCAAGCGTTTGATAAGGAAATTTCCCAAGAGTTTGCTCTCTCTTTAGTCCCTCACACAAGAACTCATGCCACTGTCACCATTAGAGGTCTTTCCATAGAGATAACTACCCTTCCTCTTAGGCTGCCTTGGAGTAAAGATGAGAAACCAATTGGCCAGGCTACCAAGAAGAAGTTTTTCCAAAATAATGAAACCCTTGTTGAAGATAAAAATGGAATTAGAAGGGCTAGAATACCATATCCCTAGGAAGAGATTAGCTATCAAATAAGCAAATACATTTCCTGTCGGTGGAGGTACAACATTCTTTATGGTTATCACTTTAGAGTCCTCCAAGAATTAAGGTATAGCATGGACACTCCAACACCTCAGAAGCTCAGTATCGCTTACTTCTTCATGTAGTCCCTCGTTGACTCCAGCACCAAGGTACAAGCAGGAAATTCAAAGTAGCTAGCTCACCATGGCTTAATCAAAATCCTAGTAGAGGAAATCCTCCGTACCTTTACACGCCCTATAGCATGGGAAGTTTTTGAAAACATGACAACGAAGGATGACATAAAGGCCTTAACCTATGATGTCAACCCTACTAGTAGTGAGCAGGAAGAACAACAACGGGGAGAAGGTGGAGCAAGGGGTGACATAGTAGAATAGGAAAGGAAGGAGGAAGGCACTGAAATAGAGGAGGAGAGAGCTAAAGAAAAGAGTAGGAAGAGAAAAAAGGGACAAAAAAAGAGACAGAAGAAGGAGAAAAGAGTTAGAGAAAGAAGAACAAGGAGAAGAGTCCCTTGAGACTTTGCAAAGGGAGGCATCAGTTGCCCTCACTGCCCTCAGTACAAAAATCAAGGTGAAGCATAAGAAGAAAAGACAAACCTCCATGTATTTTAGGGCTAGGAAGATCACACGAATTAAAACAGGAAAACCTCAGCCCTCTTCAAAAGTGCCAATTACCATTGAAGATTCACCTTCTTCTAAGCGGAAAGAATCTCCTTTCGGGACACCTATAACATATGAAAAGAGGACTCCTAGATCTTCCATATGGAAGGAAAAGGAAGTATGGCAGGACCCAAAAGCAGTCCTACAGGAGGCTCAGACAGTTCTATAGGAGACACTTCCAAAACTACAAGAGACCCAAAAGCTCAACAAAAGGATAAAATGACAACCATAAGGGAAGGAGGAAGCATAAGAGATATAAGAGCCTAATTCCTAGCCTAGTCTTGCCTCCTATTACAATCTACTTGAGGGAGGAAGGATAATCCCACAGAAATTTGCACTTCCACTATTTTTTGAATTGGAGAAAGAAAGAGTGAGAACACATAGGTGGATGCAGATAACCAAATCCAAATGAGTTGAGGATGTTGGCCATATGGAAAACAAACTCAGGGAAATGGGCAGAGAGTTGAGTTCTCTCAGAGATAGGGAAGCAATTACAATAAGCCACCTTGAAAAAAAAATGAATTGCTAAGGAGGCAGCTGCAAGAGAAAGAGACCCAGCTGGCATGCATGGCTAGCTTATCCATGCAGGCATTACAATGCAGAAAACCAGCCAAATCCTATGGCATCTAACTAAAGAACCAATGGTTAAAATTAAAAATAAAGACTTTGGCACAAAGAGGCACAATGCTTTTTTAATACTACAGGTAGTTCATGGATTTGTGTGACCAAAGCACCTTAGAGGATAAATAAAAGATAGAAGAATTCTACTTACACAACATGGCCCTCATAGACATGAATGTGTTGGATCCCAATGTCAATATAGGGGACATATAATTAATGGCCATGGCCTCATGGATGAACCATGAAGAATTGAGGGCAACAGAAATAAAAATATTGATGAGAAAGGTGTAGGTTTTAACTGTGTATAGAAATTACCTGCATACGAATTCTAAAACAAAAAAAATAAAAAATGCGAGAGAATAACACATAAAACACATATACACAGAGATTCCAAAACCAGGACTACAAGCTCGATTTTTCATTATGTTCCTTTCAATGTTATAATACATATTTATACATTCTGAAGCATCCAATAACACACATCGAAAACTATCACATCTAATACCATTGAGTGAAAACCATCGCGTACAAAACATGTGCGAAAATCTTGCACAAAACCATAGGTGGGTCTGCCCAAACTAACAAAGGGACCCCATCAAGTGGGCTTACAAATATGCCTCAAGCCCCCTGTGAATGCTCCCCCCGCTACATAATCGGTGCAATGAAGGGGGATCTACCCCTCTCTAACCCCCTGGTTAACTACGTGTGCTAGTAGTGGAAAGAATATAACACAAGCCAACATTTTTCCACTTGTTGTTTTCTTTCCACAGGGGGTGACAAGAGAGATTATTCATTTTTCCAGCCCTGAAATGCCCATTACCTCTCTACACCAAGAGAACTTCTTAGAGCTCACATATTTTGTCAATGCATATGTAGTATTCTCCAAGGTGTCCACCTTTACCAACAACACCTTTTTGTCTTCTATCATATCCCTCACAAAGTGATACTAAACATCAATGTATTTTCTTTTTGACTGATATGTGGGGTTCTTTGCCAAGAAAATTGCACTTTGCCTGTCACAGTCTATCCTTATAGCTCCCTGTACTAACCCCATACTTGAACACAATCTTTGTAACCAAACTGCTTCCTTGATTGCATGAGTGGCCGCCATTTATTCTGCCTCTATAGTTAATAGTGCCACTACAAATTGTTTCTTACTCATCCAATTGACTGCACCTCCAAATAGGTTAAACACATACCCACTTGTGGATCTTCTCTAATCCATATCTCGAGCCCAGTTTGCATCAACAAAGCCACGAATATCCAACACTCTGTCTAATCCTGGTCTTCCTTGGTAGCACAAACAATAATCACTAGTGCCACACAAATACCTGAAATTTCATTGTTGTCCAATGCTCCTTTCATGGTTTTGACATAATCCTGCTCAATACTCCCACTACATGTGCAATTTCTGGTCTAGTATAGACCATTGCATACATCAGGTTACTGACTGTGCTTGCATATGGAACATGGACCATGTCCTCTTCCTCTTCTTGTGTCTTGGGACACTGTTCAGCAGATAACTTCACACATACAGGAATAGGAACCTTCACCGGTTTACTATCCTACTGTTGAAGCCCCGAAAATTGGGTCGACAACAAGAGGGATACCCACCCGGTCCGGACCTTGGTTGGCAGCTCCTTATCCGTTTGGTATAGCGGGTCCGACTGGGGATAACGGGACCAGTTTCCCGATCTGGGGTGTCTGTGTGTGTAGAATTGAATAATGCTGATCTAAGAGTACTTTAAAGCTAATCTAATTCAGATTCTTTAAACCAACTCTTTGCTATTGTAATCTAATGAGAAACAACACATCTAATCTATGCTAACCCGGGATATATATCTTCTATTATGCGATCTAAAGATATTTCAAATAATAACTGGTAATAAAGATCATTCAGCTATCATAAGAATAGAAATCATTCAAGATAAACCACTTTGCATAAGAAGTTAGGCAAAACAATTGTGAACAACATATTGCATAATAAGCTATTCATATGTCAGACATAAACAATATGACTCCACCATACAGAAGTGCCAAATGGTAACCCATACATTCGTGCAATGACATATAAACAAATGAAAACTCTAAATCACTTAAAGAATATAAGCAGAAATTGCCAAGAGATAAAAGTACCATTTATGACTGATCCTATTCACAAACTTCAAGCAAAAACGATCTATCTCTACTTGTTCTAACATCTACTAAGAGTACAAAAGTGCAACATCAGTAGCAGATATCAAAATGCAAATAAAAATAAATCTCGATCCATCCATTCATCAAAACCTCCTCTGAGGGTGCAGAAGTGCATGTTCCGAGGATAAGTTTTTGACAAATCTCTGGACCCTTCTCTAAATGCATGAGAAGGGTTAAAATACTACTTCCTAATTCTAATAATAGTGTTTTTACAAAATTTTAGGATACGGTTTTCAAATGACCGTCCTTTTTCTAATCTAAATAAAAAGAAACAACAAACTTCTAAAAATAAGCTACTTATGAATTTGGTCCTTAAAACTGCAAGTGTTCATCATGGACTTGAGAAGAGTCGGTTGGCCGACTTTTGCGCTGAGCTGGGCTGCGAAAACAGAATATATGAGAGCTGGCATTACTTTCTCGGCTGAGTTTATGATGCATTTCATAGTCATCCATTGACTGTGTGGCTTGACTAAGTATGCCCAGTAACACTCCCAATTTAACCTGTTCAATGCCTAGATCGCTTTTCCCTTTTCCTGTGCCTTCTGCTTCCATTCTGCCTCTAGTCGTGATTTATTTGGTAGGTACCCCGGGGTGGTTTCTGCGATTAAGTTGGCCCTGTGTAAATTCTCATTTACACAGTCGATAAGAATGCTTGCCTACGTTGCCGCTGTCTCCGCTGCCTATTCTGCCTGCCTGATTTGATCGTCCCATTTGTTAAAGAGAAATTCCTTATGACTCTCATTTATTCTGGGTGAATTTGCTCTTTTCCCTTCCTCTCCATCCTGCCAAGATAAGTATCCCCTCACTCGTCTGTCAATCTGGTCATAGTCACTTCGCAAGACCGCCACTTGATTGGTGATTTTATCGCTCAGCCCGCAATAGTGATCCCACTGCGATATCTTACGTCCCAACTCTTCCTGTTGCTACAGAAGTTGCTCATTTAAGCCAATAGATTCTGAAACAAATTCGGCAAGCTTAGGCTCATCTTTATGTATTTCTTGCAAAGCTTGCAACTACTTTCCTTTTTCGTCTAGGATTCTTTGATAGCTTATTTGCATCTGCTGAAAGTCTTGTTGTAACTTCTCGAGTTGTTTGGACGCTTCAATACCAGCATTGGCTTGTTGTAGTTGTTGTTGTAGTAGCTATATTTGGTTTTCTTGTTCCTTCAACAATTGCTGAACTTCTGATGCCTTGTCGATAGACGCAGAAGCGTATGCTCCTGCAATCTGAGACAACTTTGTGATATTTTTTGTCGGGTTGTTGTTGGGGTCTTTCCATAAGATATCTAAATGTTCAGCATCCTGTGATAGTGTATTTTCTAGCTTTCTTTTCTTTCTTTTTCTCCTCACAACTGCTTTATGCTGGGGACTATAGAATACATCCAGTGGGGAATTTCCTCTACACTAAGTAGAAACTCAGAAGGTGGAGCGATATGACTGTGCTCTGTTTCTGTGACACTGCTAACTATGGTCGAAACCATTTCTTGCATTACCTGTGTATTGTTCACAGGTGTTCTTGGGGCTTTCCCTTCAAGGCTGATTAGCTCGTTGAAGTTTTCCCTTTCTTTGTCTAGCTCTGTTGTGATGAGTGGCGCTTTAATGACGGGAGGAGGGACATCTCTTAGCAGGGAGGCGATAACTTGCTGTTGCGACATTACACTTGACTGAGCTGTATCTATAGTTGTTTCTTCGCTTTCTTCTTGGTCGTTTCCAGACTTTTTAGAACTTTCAAGCATTCCTTGGGCAGCGTCAAATTTGGATTTGGAGGTATTAGAGTTCCCACTGAGGCTGACGCTGGGATTCGGTTCTCTGGTGGGCAACCGCAGCTTCTCTAGAGGAACACTGGCCAGTCTTCTTTCCCTGTATAACATGAATCTTTGGAGGTCATCTGGAGACAACCTCGACCAAGCTTCTCACAAAACTTCCTGGAGTGAGCTTTTACCTTGAAACAAATCATCAAACAAATATTTCTTTCCGACAAATACTTTTATTTTGACGCTTGTAGTGAAATCATGGGCAACATTATTTAGGTCAAAAGGCCGAGCTGGGAATTTAAATAACCGTAGAGACGTCACATTCTCTACTTCGACGAAAGCGTGTCCTACATCTAACAATGAGAAGGCCCCACAAGCTACAGGAAACTGAGGCCATATGGCCTTCTTCTTGTCTTTTTGTTCTTTGGTCAGACCGCCTTCTGAGCAGGTCTGATAGGCAACTTCCCGAGCCAAAAGTTTGTCGGGGACATATAGAGGTAGGACATGTGGAGGTACAGTTCTCCCAAACACTCTAATATAAGTGAAACATTCTTCCCCGAACCATCTTCCGATGTGGATGATGTCTATTTGCGCTTCGGGTGAGCACCTCGGGGGTTCTTCATCATACATCATCCTATATAGGGGTAAGACAAGCCCGTGGCAAATATGATAGAAGTGAGGGCGAACTGGGAATCCCATAGCACTTTATGATAAACATGAATAGGTGACGGGTCCTGGGTAGTCCATTTCCAACCCATAGTGGGGAATTTAGATACATAGCAAATAGAATCCATAATATACGCAGACAGATAAAAATTTGAGACAAGGATCTTTTAGACTGGTAATTCATAACAACACTGTATAGATTATCAGAAAATATCTTGGCGCAATCCACGATATCGACATTTGTGGTAGCATCTATGAGTGGTAGACATTCAGACGAAAATTTATTGATGTCTGGCATCCCAAACAGCCTGCAAAGCATGGCCGCAGCAAAACAATAGGGAGAGGTGAGGGAACCAGTGTTGTACATACTGTTTTTGTCCTTTTTTAGCAGCTCCTCTCTTCTGGTCCAATCTTTAGTGGTCTCTGCTAGGTTTGGGTTCTCTGCTGCAAATTTCTTGACAAATTGTGCATTGTAGGTAGTCTGAGGCTCAGGAAGATGATACATAAGCTTTAAGTCTTGCACGGCAAATGATCCTATGAGCCCATGTCCCTGAACCTTGAATTGTCTGCCTTGTAACTCTGCATTGTCAAGTATCCACTTGATCATATCTGTATACGGTAAAATTTTAGGTCTAGCTGCTATTCGATGAAGAAATGAACATGTCAGCTCCTCTAAGGATGCCTCGGAAGAGTTTTGTGAGCCCGCGACGCTATCAACCTTCATTACTTTAGGATTTTCTTCCTCCAGTAGCCTATACATGCCTTCCCATGTCGAAATTCCTGCGTCCCTGTTGCAGGCAGTGTCTGTATACAAAGGCGCCATCTCCTTCGTCTTTTCCTTCGTCTCGGAGCCTTGAGCTTTATGTTTCTTTCCTGTTTTCTCCTGCGTTCAGCTTTGAATCTTCTTAACTCGCTTGTTCCTGCAGATTACGAGCGAAGTGGAAATGACTGATTAAGAAAGGTGATGGGAGAGTTTTAAATGCAAAAAATATATCAAATATGCCACTTTACGTGAAATAATTCTTTACAAAAGCACGCGTCTTCATTTCATTTAATAACTGACAACTAATATATTTACTATCATTAAAAGCGCATGATCTGGGGTCAGATTATGGTAAGTGGCTTTTCTTTGAATGGCGCGCCCAAAGGATTCGTGATTAAATGATTTATGATTTTCTTACGTAACATCGAAGATCGTGCCATCGCAAATCGCGCCAATCTCAAATCACAAGATCGCAGATTGTACCATCGCAGCGATCGCAACATCGCAGGTCGCAGAAGTTTAATGTTTGTCAAGTATTGCCAATTTATTTCTGTGATATGCGATCTTGTGATCGGTGTTATCGCAGATCAACAGACCTTGAGGTTTTTCCTTATGAGCATTAGCTTATTGCGATGCGATGTTATGCTTAACACGGGGGCCTTGCGCATACCAATATTATAGGGGAATGAAGGCATTTACTATCTTTTTTGCAATGCAATTTTTAAAGACCTTTTCCTTATCGTAAACTTAGGTTAAAAATATTCGAAAGACCTTTCTAAGCTTACGATGGTAACCTTATTTTGAAGAAAGGAAGACTTGATTTTTCTCAAAATTAAACTAAGGATCCCCATTCATTTAGTATTTTGGACAAACACTTAAATGAAAAGGGGGGTTGTTGCTGGCCACAACACCTACATATTAAAGCTCTACAGTATTGTCTCGACATACTTCCTCTGGTTTAGCTAGAGCTTCCCGTTTGCCCAATCTCTTTTAATTTCCATGCCCAAAATATAGTTTTCAGCACCAAAATCTTTCATGTTGAATTTGGAGGACAACTGAGTCTTCAAATCTTGGATAATTTCTTTGTCATTTCCAACTAGCAACATATCATCCACATACGATACTAAATAAATAACACGGTCACGAATTAACTCAAAATACACACAATGATCTTCTTTGCTTCTGGTGAAGCCAAGTCCCCGTACAAATGTATCAAATTTCTGATACCACATCATTAGTGACTGTTTTAACCCTTACAGAGACTTCTTTAACTTGCATACCAGTTCTTTCTTACTCTTCACTGCAAATCCTTCTGGTTGCTTCATGTAGATCTCCTCTTCTAGATCCCCATGAAGAAATGATTTCTTCACATCCATCTGTGTTACCTCAAAATCAAAAGCAGTAGAAACAAACAAAAGTAATCTAATAGAAGTTACCTTGGCAATAGGAGAAAAAATATCACCAAAATCAATTCCTAGCACCTGGGAATAACCATTTTCTACCAACCAAGCTTTGTATTTCTCCAGTTTTCCTTCTGCATTTGTCTTCTTTTTGAACACCCATTTGCTGCCATTTCATCAACCATGGCCTCTTTCTAGAATTTTCCATCCTCTAAATCCACTGCTTGCTTCACAGTTCTGGGATCATCATCAGTAACAGGTAAAGCAAAATTTGAACAGAAAGTAGATGGACTATACCTTTCTGGCTGCCTTCTTTCTTGAACTGATCTTCTCACAGCCAGAGTTTGTGGCTCTTCATCTTTTTGATTCCTCCTCTGCTATAGAGTTTGATTCTTCCTCCTTTAGCTCAAACTCTATCTTCTCAGGATCCTTTGGTTGGACTTCATGTTTAGTAACATCTTTCACATCTCTAAACACCACATCTTGGTTGTACACAAATTTCCTCGTTTTTGTGTTCCAAAGCTTATAACCCTATAAACTGTCCTCACACCCAATAAAGATGCACTTTTCAGATTTACTATCCAACTTGGTTCGTTTCTCCTTTGGAACATGTACATATGCATCACATCCAAATACCCTCAGATATGAAATAGAGGGTTTCTTACTAGTTCATACCTCTTGTAGAGTGTTATCCTCCAACGCTGATGAAGGTGACCTTTTGACCAGGTAACATGCAATACCCACCGCCTCTGCCCAAAATTCTTGTCCTATCTCGGCACCACTGAGCATGTTTCTTGCCCTTTCCATCAACGTCTTGTTCATTCTTTCTGCAACTCCATTTTGTTGAGGCATATATGGAGTAGTCTTGTGTCGTGATATACCACACTTCTTACAGAATTCTTCAAATTCCTTACTATAAAACTCTCCACCATTATCTTTCCTCAGCACCTTTATATTCTTCACTGTCTAGTTTTCCACCAGAGCCTCAAATTCTTTAAACCTGTCAAAGACTTCAGATTTTTTCTTAAGGAAATATATCCATGTATTCCTTGAGAAGTCATCTATAAATGATACATCATACATAGACTTACCCAGTGATGGAACCCTCACAGGTCCAAACACATCACTGTGCACAAGATCTAATATCTGTTTCACCCTCTTACCACTAGAGGGAAAACTCACCCGATTTTGCTTCCCATATATATAATTTTCATAGAAATCAAAACCAAGAGAGATGTTCCTCATACCTTCTACCATACCTTTACCATTAAGTATTCGAAGTCTCTTTTCTCGAATATGTCTAAGCCTTTGAAGCCACAACATGGTCTTCTCTCTAGAGAACACTAGATTTTATGCTCCACTTTTAGGAACCACAAAACTATTGCACCCATTAATAATAGTGCTACCTTGCAGCTTGTAAAGAGTTCCAATCTGAACTCCCCACACCAATACTAGTGCTTCGCGGACCATTTTGCAGGTGTCTTTCTCGAACACTATTTTTACACCTGCATCATCCAACCTGCTTACAAAAATTAGATTTCTGGCAAATGTAGGAATATGTAGAACACCACGAAGCATTCTAACCCTTCCACCCTACAACTTCAACTTTGCTTTTCTACGACAAACGATTCTAGCCTTCCTGTCATACCCCAAGAAGACATCACCAACATCATATTTCTCATATTCGCAGAACCACTATCTATGGGGATTAAAGTGAAAGGATGCACCTGAGTCAATAAACCATGCCTCATGATCTACATGTGTACTTGAAGAAGCCAAGTACACATCTCCACCTTCATCTGACGTGGTTTTCACCTCCGCATAAGGAGCCTGATCAGATCCCTTTCCTTTGTCAAGAGCTTTAGATTTACAAGCTCTTTTAAAGTGGCCTTCCTTTCCACATTTCCAGCACACCACCTTTACAGGTTTTGCTAGAGATTTATATCTCCCTCTAGATTTAGATCTCTTACTCGATGACTTATTTTTGTTTCTTTTTTGGGACCGTCCTCGTACAGACAAGGCATCACCATTCTGGCTCTCCATATTTTTCTCTCTCATCTCCTCCATCAACAAGGCTGAGACTATTTTATCAAATTGCAAGGCAATTGCATTGCTACATATTGCAATAACCAAACTATCCCACGAATCTGGTAGAGAACACAACAAACTGGTGCACTTATCTTCATCTAAAATTCTAATATCAATAGACGCTAACTGACTTACCACAGTATTAAATGCATTCAAATTCTCTATCACCAAGTTTCCATATTTCATCCTCAAGTTATACAGCTTTTTCCACAGGAACATTTTATTCACCAAAGACTTATATTGGTACAAAGTCCCTAACTTTTCCAATAAAACCTTCGCCTTATCTTCCCCTGATACATTTAGCAATACTGAATCTGAGACACACAATCATATTGTGCTCTTTACCTTCTGATCTAACTTCTTCCATTCTTCATTGAACACTCCCATTGGTTTAGTACCCGGATCTACTGCGATCCACTAATATTTATCCACCAACAGATCCTCCATCTTGAGTTTCCAAAACTCAAAACACCGACCATTAAATTTCTTGATCTCTATCTTTCCACTACTCTCCATCTTATTTCACCACCAGAATCAATCTCACAGATCTCCCACTGAACAGGGTCTACCACGGGCCCGAGTGAAACCCATCAGCAATAAAGATGTCCCCTTGAAGCTAAAAACAGTTCTGATACCAAATGTAGGTTTTAAGCCCATACAAACATTAACTGCATACGAATTCTAAAACATAGAAAATAAACAATGCGAGAGAATAACACATAAAACACATATACATAGAGATTTTCCCGTGGATACCAAAACTGGGACTACCATCTTGATTTTTCATTATGTTCCTTTCAATGTTATAATACATATTTATACATGTCGAAGCATCTAATACCATGGACCAAAAGCCATTGCATCTAATACCATGGACCGAAAACCATCACGTCCAAAACATGTGTAAAAATCATGCACAAAACCATAGGTGGGTTCGCCTAACCTAACATAGGGTCCCCAAATTTTCTGGGGCACTGCCCTGGACCCCATAAAGTGTGGTTACAGGTATTCCTAAAACCCCCTGTGACCCCCCACCCACTACACAATCGGTGCAACGAAGGGGAGCTTTGCCCCCCCTCTAACCCCCTGGTTAACTACTTCGGCTAGTTGAGGAAATAATATAACACAACCCAACAAAAGGAGCAAAATGAGACATTAATGGTAAGAGTTAAGCCATTAGATCCTATGGCACTCAGCAGTACACACAACCTACTTGCCAATGACCCTCATATTGCCCCTAGATATCTCACCAATCAGGCACAAGCCATTGCACATTTCGAGGATATGCAAAGGCTACTTGGGGATAACTGTGTGCATGCATGCATGAGGAGATGGAACACCTTATCACACAGTTTTTAGATCAGGGAATATCATTCCCCCATGAGGTTGAAGGAGGCATTGAAAGAGTGCCAATGTAAAAGCACTCCATGCAGAGGATGAAGGTCAACTAGATTGGCCTCAAACAGAGTCCCCCACTCCTGTTAGGCATGCTGGAAGGAAGAAGAGAAGAAGAAAAGGAGGAGAAGCGGAAGCACATAGACAAGAAGGTAGGATTCTATATAAAATAAGAGTAGACCACATCAGAAGCTTGGGATGCTAGGGAGGCTAGTAGGGCCATAAAAGATGAGGAGAATGACTAGGTTGCTCAGAGGATGAGAAACACCTTTAGTAGGGGTTGATGATGAGCCTCATAAATGGGTAATTATATGGACTCATTTTACCTCCTAACCTAGTCAAATCAACTATTCTCTTAGCTTATTGTATGATTTTATGATTATATTTATGCTTATAGAGTGAGTTGAGTTAGTTATTGTACCATGTGGTCTAACATGTATTTAATGTAGATTATTGATTGTTTTCAAGGTCAAAGTCAAGGATCGAGTGGACAAATGGCATCAATAACTTGAAGAGGACATAGGAGAGTAGTTATAGGAGGGAATCCCCCTCATTTATTACTCCTCACTTCGAATTCCCTTTCATTCAGCTAGGAGTACAAGCAGCCGAATCATGCAATAGAAGGCAACCGAGCAAGTGGAGGATGACTGATGATTATCTCGAGTTTTGGGAGCCAAGCCTCCCTGATTTTAGGAAGCTGTTGGTAGCTTCATTTGTATAAATACAGAGGCCTAGGGCCTCACTACGGTCGGATTTTTTTCTTATGTAAACTTTGCTCAAATTTCGAGATTATTCTTTTGTGACAGTTTCATCTAATCTTGCTATTGTTTTGAAAATAAAGATGGAATCCTTTTTGAGCTAGCACTGAGTTACCTCAGGGGGTTGAAGCTCTTGGGTTAGGGCCCAATCCAAGAAACCAAGCTCCTATTTACTTGTATTTGTATGCTTTGTTTTATTTTGTAGATTAGTTTGTTATTATATGTATTTCTCTTCTGGTTAATAATAGGTTGCTTTTGATGATTTAGTAGTTTGCTTCCATTTGTGCTTTTTGTAGCAGGTTAAGAAGTGACCAGAAAAGGTTGAAAAGTCTAACAATATTTCCTTTGCCTCTTTTCCTCCCTTCGGGACCATGATTGGAGGCAAAGACTCTCTTGCTACCCCAAAAACACAAATTTTCCCCCTTCATAGGACTTCTGGTGTTTGCAACTTTTTAGTAGGTTAATAGTCCAGCTTTACTTTGCTTTAGATCTTCTTCGTCATTCTGACTTCCTAATTTGCAATAGTCTTCTTTAATGCTTTCCTTTCCTAGAATATTTCTTAGCACTTCCTTTCATAGATCATAGTTTAGGCCATTTTTACGCAAAACTCTGTTTTTTTTCCTAAATGAATTCATTTCACTTGTTGCTTGATTTGCTTGGCTGGCTGCTAGTTTCTATGTAGCAGATCTCTTCCAGTAGTAGGCTAGCATATCAAAAATCATACCCTCCATCTGATCCATGCCCTATAGGTCTCCCAAATCTCATGTCAATTATGCCCTAGTTTTCTGCATTTTTCGATAGAACTTCTTCCTCTCTCCTTGAGCAAACCCAATCATCTTTCTCTCTCCTGGTGATTGATGGTAGACCTTAGGCACCCTAGCACCTCATTTAAACCTTCATCCACATTTTTCACCTAGTCTCAGACCCTCAAAATAGTGAAAACTACTCCCGGCCTCCTCTTGTAGGCCTCCTATAGTTTCCCTGTTTTCCTCCTATAGATTTCTTGTGTCCTCCTGTAGATTTTCCTGTAGGCTTTTGTTTAAGGCCGAGTATGGGAAAAGCCTCCAGAAGGCCACCTAAGACCTCCTAGGACCCATCCACACCATCCTAAATCCTCTCGAGTCCAAATACCACCCTTCAATGCCACCTATTTGCTGCCACACTCACACACAATAAGTTACATGCATGTCAAATTCACATAAAAATGCATAAAAATAAAAAAATATGTTTTTTTCTTATTTACTTCTAGAAATAACATAGCTAGATGTTGTTTACTTCCTTGAGTAGGTAATGGAATTCCTTTCATGGTTTTCATAGTGCTTTCTGCAAAAGTAGAATTAGTTGGTTAATTAGGGTTTACTAGGTTTTATTTACATTTCAATCTTTCTCCTTTCTATAGTTAGAATAGCATTTGTAGAGTAATCTTTCTTTCCTTTCATCACATATAGAGCTTCTTGTAGAATCCATAGAAGTTGCCTTCAGCTCCTAGTGATCTTGCACCGGCTGACCAAGTGACAACCTACAATGAGAACTAGTACTTGTGCATATAACACTGGCGCTTCCAAGTTTGTTACGAACTACCAGGTTAATACGAGTAAAGTAGGCAGCCCAGAAGTTGCAACATTATTGCTGCAATATTGGTGCTCACCACAATGATCATTTGTTTATATTACATATGTGCACATTCCATGATCTGAAAATTCATTAGCAGATTTTATCGTTAATCAAGCATTAGATTGGCATATCAATCATTCATCAAATTAAGCAAACATAAAAAATTTGAATATGTATATATATCATAAAATTACCTATGTATAGATAAAGTGTTCAAAATAATATAAAAAGTTGGGACGAAACACCCATAATCATGTCCAGTCTCTTTATCAACCTGGCTCAGGATGAGTAGCTAAAACGTTAACTACTGCATTGGCCACATGCCGAAGTATGCAGATCTAGTCCCGTGGTACTCCTACCACGTGGCACTGCATATCCTTAGGTAGATCCTCTATGGCTATCAGCCATACCTGGTGAATCAAGCTCACCAAATTTCTTTGAACTACAGATAGGACCATCTCTGTCTCAGCTACTGCCTCTTCGGCACCTCTTCTGCAATGCCTGTGCCTCAAAAATCCATCTAGTGTCACTGGACCCACATTTGGAAAGTGGTCATTTTGTCAGTACTTTGTCCCATAAAAAACATTTCTAAGTTCGTTTGATATTCAAAAAAGAAAAAAAAATCTTAAAAATTTACAAGAACTTAAAAAAAATGTTACCTATGTCTCCCCATGTTGCGTTTGATGGCAACACCATGCCTGGATCTCCTTAGAAATCCATGCTAGCATACGGGTAGTCGTAAACTATGATGATCTATTAGCCCCACCAAGAGAAAAGCTCATCATTGAAAGTCATCCTTAGCATGTCCCCACCTCCAAGGCATTTCATCAAGTCAACTCATCTACCCACTTGTGGATCTTGCAGGCTACTGATGGACACAGATACTTTAGGATGTAGCCCAGGTACCTTCTTGAAGAAGAAGGAGCATAAAATAGTCCCATATCCAAAGTTTTTTGTCTAAACCTTCTGCAGGGAGGTCAATTGTCTCTTCATGTTGGTTAGAAGAGGTGTGCACCAGTCAAAAATCGTGGTTAGGCATTCCACTGCCAGTCTCATGGACACTCGTGAAGCCTGATGTAGTGAAACTAATCCGCTTACCGTCGCAATGGTAAACAACAAAATCCTCAGACATAAAATATTCACGTGTTTGATTGGAATCTAACTTCCAATCCTTTTTGGGTGCCGAGGGCAGTATATATGTACATAGTCTTCTACTAAAAGACTACTCCTTGCCTTGCTGGTCGAATGCACAACCTCCCCACTTCAGAACAGGCCTGTAATAAAATAGATGTCTTCCACCTCATCCTTAGAGGCATCTAATCTATCATGAAGGCATTATCCTCTACATTCCAGTAGTCGATCAGTAATTTAAGTAGGCGTGTGTTGGATTTCATGATCAACATTTTGAAGAATCTCAATAAGTTGCACCCTCTCAATGCCAATTATGGTATGCTCTCTCTCTCTCAATGTGCTGGTCATCTTGAAAAAATTGAGTTTCAACCATTAGTTTTTATGTTTGAACTTCAACTCGCATACATGTGGGTTCCCTTTACACACAATTACATGTAGGGCTTTCGTATACATGGGTTGGTCACAGTCAACCCGTGTGTATGCAGAGTTGGATTTTTTCACATGAATTCCCATAGTCAAATCTTAATGAAAACATCTAAAAAAAATCACAAAACATTACAAGCATGACTTGAGGGTTACCTAATAACTTTGACGTGATTTAAATGGTGCAATTATTTAGAGGCAATTTTGCTCCTTCTTGGTCCACAACACATTTTCAAACATCAATAAAAATTTTGTGAGTCCAAAAGTCAATATATAGCTTTGAAATTTCAAAATCTTTTCTCAAAACTTGATTTTTCGTCTCATGATTTTTTTGACTTGTGGGCTTGGATTGTTGAGAACGGGTTATTGTTTCAGGGTATTTTGGACACTTCATGAAGATATCATTTCAGTCCCATGACCACTAGCTTATCATGGCAGGTATCATTTACTTATTGACATATAGGTTAGGGAAACCATTTTTCCCATTGCATCTTCCATACTAACCTCTATTCAGCGATACATTAGCCATAGGGTCAACCACATCGTGTCGTGGTTAGCAAACCATGTTCACTTGCTTATTTCTAAATATGATGTGATGGTGTAGCCATCCTTTACATGGGCATCATAGTTAGAACTTCACTAACATTGGTTGCCCATGTTGTTATATTGAGTAGGTTGGGGAGTCCTCTTTAGTCCTGCAATGAAATATGTGTTGAAGACACATTCTCTTTGCTTCTACACTTATTTCTGGCCTTATACCCTATAGGCTCCTTTGCGTCGAGTTGTACTGATGCATTGAATTTTGACTATTTGCACCTTTTGTCCTTGAGATGGCTTCACTTGGACTCATGTTTAAGCCACTTATTTGTTCATGTCTTCTGCAAAATCAACCATGAAATCACTTAGCCTCTGCAACATCACACATCCTTTAACTTGTGGAAGGAACATCCCTTTGAGTGTCCTTGACTAGTTTCTCCTCCCTGCATTGAGCATAGGATCGTTCCCATCCCAGGAACTAGATCATCTGTTTCTCTGATGCTCATTCTTTCCACTCTACTATAGCATTCTTTTATTCTTTTTCCATCTTAAAGAAAAAGACAAAAATAATATATATATTCAAAAAATAGCTGGAATGGGACAACATTTCCATATATTGTTGGCAGCTAGAGTTAGTCGTGTCACCCTTGAACAAAGCACTCAAAAGGAAGTCTTTCCTCCATTTTGGGCAGGATTTAGTTTGACTTACGTATGCCTTAACCTTGTTATTGACTCAGTTCTCCTCCAATTGGTTACCTCTTCCAATAATAAGGAGAGTCCACTCGTGCCTCCTGCATGACAAACTTATACAGAGTTATCATATGCTACCATATAGTCATCATTGAGTCATGATTTTGTTCAAGGGAAGTAAGCCTGAGTCAGCCTCTCTGTGGTGTCTTTTGACCTATTTTTCAGTTTAGCATCCCTAAGTTTCAGTGTCATGTTTATCATCACATCAGTTATATTGGTCCTCTGCTCATGTTGGTTTGTCAAGGTCCCCATCGACTTCTTGCTGGTGGGTCTTTTCCTTATCAACAACAACATATTGCTCTAAGGGCAGGCATAGAGTTGCACCCTGTCCCTATTTTCATTATTGACAAGTCACCTTGTGCTCAACATTTATTAGTATCATGCGTCTTTGATTGAGTGGCTTCCCTTGTGTTGAACATCAGCTTACAGTATCACACATTGGGATTTATGCAGTGCCTTGGTTTCCATTTGACCATATTGGTCGATTCCTCGCCTCTGTGTTAGCTTTCATTATTGGTTGATTCAGATGGTTTCTATTGTGTGCTAGCTACATCTTGTGTATTCCAGAAACATGCTTTGATCTGTTTACTACATCTTTCTCATCTGATTCCTTCCACATTATTGGCCTACGGGTTACACTCACGCTAGGTTGATGAATGATGCCCCAATTCCTTCCTTCTATCGGATCTTTTCCTATTGAATATGGCTCATTGCTATGGGAGAAAGATTTAGAGTCCATTTGGCAGTACCTTTGGGTTTGCAGTCATCAATGGCAGATTCCTTCACTATCAACAGTGTGAAACCATCATTGTTCCCTGATTGATATATTCTTCTAAGTGTTCGAATCCAACTCATTCACTCACACTTATTAGATTGTACTAGGTACCTTGACTCTCATTATCATTATTGATGAGTAGTCTCAGGTTTGTTAACAATATAAATAAATAATCGGTAATAAAATGATTTCTCACGTGGTCGACCTCAGATCATTTATTCCCATTGTGTAGAAATGTACCACGGTAGTCAGTGAAGGCCTTAGGTTGCATTGTCATGTTTTGCTTCACTTGTCAATTGCTCTCGTTACTACTAGTCAACACCATCCACCTTATATGTTGTAGTCCTTCATAGCAACATCTTATATGTTGGAAACCAAGTTGCGATGTAGTATCATTTTATTCCATCATGTTCATTTGGTACTATTGGGATCAGTTTTTGATATCAGTGATCAGCTTCATCTTTCAGCTTCATTGATCATATTATTATATGTGACATTCATACATGTACTTTTTCGATCACGATCAGATGATCCGTTATGTTATTTCGGTTCTTTATATACATGTATATGTAGTGGATCCACTTGTACGTGATATGTAGACATGCTTTACCTTCTAAGTGAATTACTTCTAAGTCTCGACAAGATTCCTTTCCATATACTTAATACATTTCAGCCATCATGTACCCCTTCTGACATTATATATTACGGGGCATCTATTATAGCTCCATTTGCCACCCTTGGTACTTGTGATGCTTGATTTATGGCCTAAGGCAACCCCTCATTCCATATTTGGTCAAAATATTTTAAAAATAGTATTTTGTTCCCTATACACTACTTTTCCTTGAGATAAAAGTGTGTACACGTGGGTTAGTCAATACCCAACTCACGCATATATGTTAAAACAAAAAAAAAATTCCTTAATTATGGGTGGTGTTCACAGGTTTTACCTATTGTTTACCACCTACTGCCCATGGCCCAGCTGTTTCCCAACTAAAAATCTAATTGGGAGAAGTATAATTAAACTTCTATGGGAAGGCCTTAGAGGAGGAAGAAGAGATATAATTACTATACTGAGATTATCCCTTACTAAGTCTGAAGTATCCCTATGCTTCAAGCACTTCCCCAAGTTCCAGGAAACCCTTGTTTCCTTGAGTGTTGATATTCTCCCACTTGCTTAAGATATGATGGTATTGGTTATGAAAGGAGGTTGTTGAAGACTAGGATTGGATGGATCTGGAGGATGGTTCCACCTAGAGCCAAAAGAAGAAGAATTAGGTGAATTCTTGTCGTGTTACTCATAATTTTCTACAATAAAAATAAACGTTGTCTTGTTCCTAAGATTAACTTTGTTTATGCATCAGATATTGTTGTAATTCATATATGAATGTTATTTTGATGTATAACTAATAATTTTCTTATATGATATAAAGTTAGTATCATTAAAATGATGTATCTATATGATGCTATGTGTGTTCAAATTGGTTGATTTGTAGATTCAAAGATCATTAGGAGTTGCAGAGGGTCTGAACGCTGCTGGAACTACCCAAACGAAGGACATTCGGGTATGGTCTGTATCGCATAGTTTGTTTATATAAGCATGTTTCCTGAGTTGTATGAGTGTTTCTTACTGTAGTTTTCCCTTGATTTATTGGGGTTCTAACCCAAAGCCCTAGGGTACTTATTCCCGTAACAGTTATGTTATGGATGGCTAAGCCATTTGTACACTATGGGGAAATATTAGAAGAACTAGGGGTTGTCTGAGGTGAAGAGACCTAGGATACAAAAGTAGAGAAGGGGAGGGATTAGAGAGCAGTTGGAATATTGCACTAGAAGAAATAGGTGTGTGGAGGATTTGCATATGTGAAGGCATCATAGAGACATAATGGAGGTAGAAAGAATAGAGGGTGGCATGTTGAGAAGTGGATAGATATTTCAATAGAATTATGTAGAAGGAATTTGGTCAACATAAATTCAAACCATTATGGGAAACTCGAGGAGAGTAGCGAGAGAAGGCCAATGGAGCATGAGAAGCAATGCAAGTGACCAAAGTATTTCAAGAAAGTAGTTCATCATGGCATGCATTGAAGCATAGGAAGAAGAATACCAACATCTTAGCCCAAGGACAACACATTTTATGCATCTCAGTTTACCTCTTAAGACCATGAATGTATTGAGAACATCACCTTGAAGACTTCCAAGAATATTGAGGAAAGAACTCAACATACGGTGATGAATATTGTAGTAGTTAAATAGAGTCACAGTATGTTCATTACTTATAGGAGTTGGTCAAACATCAAGAGGGGTGTGACAGAGTGATTTAGTTCACTTTGTTATGCAGAGTAGCAAACATTTGTCAGGTACTGAAGTAGGTATGCTAGGAAACCCTTTGTTAGGAGCCACTACACAGAGAAAAATGGTGGGAGTAGAGATGAGGATGCTTATGTTCCATATTGTTGTTAATGATTATTGGGAACAACATTCTCTTGTTTGTGAGTTCATCTAGATAGTGAACTAGGTCCATGACAAGGGAACTAGAGGTTACCTTCAGGGATTATGATTTTACTTGGTATATGAAGTATAAAATAATGACTACGGATGGACAGATCATGTCATTGGTGGACATCAAGTAGGCTTTGATTTAGAGATTTTCGAAGCTGAAGTCAAAACCTCAATGTATTATGGATTGAAAGAGATTAAGTAGTGTCCAAACATGTTTGTTATATATTTTGATTAGAGATTCAAAAAATTAAAGGGAAAATTATCCTTTGAAACCCAAGACACATAACAAAAGCAGTGGTTCATTATTTGATTATTCCCACACATTTGAATTCCCCCAAAGAGACAACATATTAATTGACAATAAGAGGCATTAGATATTGTGCTAAAGCTAGAAGCCTTTTGGGTAGGAACTGAGGTAAGTAGTGGAATAGTGCATGTTCAAACAGAACTTGCTAATTTGACTCTTTAGCTACAAAATTTGGCTAAGAGGAAGGAGAATTAGGAGAATATTTCTTGTACAATTTGTAGAATAGAAGGGTACCATGAAAATGAGTGTAAGCTACTCATAAATTACATGGAAATAAGTATATCTAACTAATTTGCACAAGGCAAAGGTTTGTGGTGTGAGGTATGTCGATTTTGGGGTGTCAACTAACAAAATTATCCTATGATGCATAAGTACGAGACTTCTACATGTATTTTATCTTGTGATTTTTGAAAATTAGTTATACATGATGTCCACCATTACCGTAAACTAAAGCTAATGGGAAAATTCTCTTTTGATTTATTTTGGGTGCATGGGCCAAAGGGCAATGAATTAATGACAATAGGCTTCAACTACTTGCAATAGAATTCGACTTGTCAACATAACTAGCCACATCGAGGATAAGGGATGGTTGTTATAGATCTATGAGGACCAACGAGAGGACAAAGAATATTTGGGAAGGTTTGATGACCCATGGTCTATTATAATTGTTGACAATAAAGGAACCTTGCATAATATTTCCTTAAACAATGTTGTTGATATAACTATCATGGGGCACTAAACCATGTGATGGAGGATTGCCCCAATTGATTGCAAAGTGGCAGGAAAATAATGCAATGATTTTTTAGGTGATTGTGACTAAATGAAATGTTAGAAAATGATATATTAAATAGCAATGGAACACATAAATATTGTAGAAATATAAACACAGAAAACAAAAAAAACAAGAGAAACACATAAAACAAGAGAGACACAGATATATGTGGTTCACCCAATTACGGCTATGTCCACGGAGAAAGAAACTACCCTTCCTTTTATGTCATCTAGCGAAATGAAGAGGTACAACCTATAGAATATCCATTGTAATTCCCTCTTCACTCTCACACAATCTCCTCTCTCTTTCTCGTCAGAATACAAACCTCCATAGTTGCAATCAATTCCCTTATATATAGTGAGGGGTTGACTTTTAAGGCAGAAAACCCTAAATTAAACATAACTTCTACTGTGAGATTTTCTTCTAATCAACATCCTAGATTGACTACAACCCCCTGGTTATGTTCCTATACCAATAGGTGTCATAATTTTTGAATGGATGAAGTCAAAACTGTAATATTTACATACCATTGCTTTTATGCAAATGTTTCCCATATTCAAAAAATCAAAAAAATGAAAAAATGTAAGGAGGGTACATCCTAAAAGAAAAATCAGAGGACAAAAAGTATGAAAAAAACGTCAAAAAGATGAGAAATGAACCCCAATAAAGAAAAGACCATGAAAGTGTGCAAGTCAAAATGCCACTACTATTTACTTTTTGTACAAAACAAATGATTGTGTGTAGTTTGTAACCTATGCCACAATCCATGTATAGTCAAAATTTTAAAACTTGGCTATTTCATGTTTTCAATTTCATGCTTATAGATAATGAAATAAAATCTAACCAAACAACGTAATCTTGGCAAATAAGTAGATAAGTAGAGTTAATAAAAGGAGTTGAACTGTTTAATCTGAGCCCTTGGATGTAAGAAGGTTAGACTTAGATAGATTAAATTTATAAAAAGAAAATGTTTTATAAGGGTTTTCCAGCTTAAGTTCACCCTAATAAAGAGTAGAAAAAATGTTAGGATGAGTTGGTGGGTAAGTAGTTGCATGGTTACAAAATTCTGATGAATGATTAGATAAGATCATATCATTTACCTTCATCATAAAATTTCTAAAGTATGGATGATAATTGAGCATTTACCAAAGTACACAAATCAAATTGGTTAACTTCCCTCATTCATTACATTTTTCACTTAACTAATTTCCCATAAGTAAAGACAAAAGTACCTAAAACCTTAAGTTAAAGGGGCTCAGAGCATTTCACTAACTTCTGGAGGGACCAGACCATCGATCCAATAACTTATAGGTCCTAAGTACTAAAAGTCTCCTCATATGCATTCACCCCCTCCATAATTTACTCATATTCCCAAATAAACTCATTTTCCCTTATAAGCCCCTTTCCCTAAGGATAAAACCTTAGAAGAGTGATCATCTCGCATGTAAAGACCCCTTTTTGCAAAAACCCACAAATATACACTTAGCCTAAGTTTTTATATTTTCTATATGAAAATAAAAAACAAATTGCAAAGGACTCATTTTATACTTAGTGCTAAAACATTTTCCGCCTTCATTCATATTAACTTTTGACTTTATTTATATATTAAATTCCCAAGAAAATAACCCTTTTCCCATATATTTTATTAAACCCTTTAATTTTAATATCCCGTCCCCAAAGTTTGAAATATTAAATTTATTAATGTATGATTAATGGGTTAATTAAGTCGATCAAGGACTAATTAATAACCAAAACCTTCCACCGAATAAAAGAGATTAATTAATCAATCTGTGGTTAATTAATAATCTATCTCCACCAATGAAATCACTCCCGATGTCATTAAACCTCCATAATCCGTGATTAATTAATCTCGCCATGCTTAAAACCCCACTGGGATCCTCCATTAAACTTCATATCAAATCACAATCTCGATCACCATACCATCTAGTCCCTTTTGATCCAATGGTCGACGATCATATAGGGTGGCCTATGAAGGCTGACCTTTACCCGCCCGATATGGGTGGTTTCACTATTCACGTCGTTGCTACGTGGCCCCTGATGAATGGCATCAGGTGGCCTCCCCCCAATACCGCCAAGTGCCCAAAAGAAGTGCGAAATGAACCATTTACTGCCCGCCTGCTATGCAACAAAATGTCTATTGTTCAGTTCACACCATATTTTAAAAGTTTGCCCATTAAAGTTCAAACCCCAAGAACACATGTTTTCTCGCCCTTCACCCATTCTATTGTGTAAAATTATGAAACCCTTCTGCTCCACCTAAAGCCTCTGCTAACCAATTCAAGCATGGTATACCTCCCAAAATCACTTTGGACTCACTCCATATATCTATAAAGCTCGATAAATCCATTAATGACCCTCCCTATCAACCCAACATTTTCCTACTAGTTTCTTTTATTTTACAGGTGATGAGAAGACCGAAGCCTCGGATAAACAGAATTAATACTAGTCATAAGACTTGTTTACTTCGAGATTGTTACCAAATCTATTGAAACAGAGATGGAAAATAAAACATACAATTAAAAGACAAGGAGAGGAAACATGAAATTAAATGATTTACTGTTGAAATAGATAGTAAAGACCTGAAATATACAGTGAAGGTAAAATGACACAGTAAAAAATAGTCAAAGTGTATCAGGTTAAAGAGTATCAAATTGAAGACCCAAGTCAAGTAAATTAGCTAGCATGAAGATAAACAGCAAGGAAGACAATTACAAGCCATAGCATACAGACTCATGTCAAAGTGAAGACAGGTGAAAAAATAGAGCGGTAAAAGTAAACAGTAAACAGTAAACTTTAAATGTAAAGATGGAGGAATTAAGGGTTAAACAGAGATGAAAACACATTTACCAGCAACAATGAATTTTATCCAAAGTAAAAGTGAAAAACAGTTAAAATAAATTTAAGGTTAAAACATGAAATCAGAGCAGAAATGATACATTCTTCAGAAACTTCCTATTTAAGTCATTGTTTTACAGAAACTATTGTTACCAATTCAAGATGTATTTTGAGATAATGGAAAAGGTTTTTGTTCCTAACATGTCAGTCTATAAAAACGTATCTCACATTTTCCACAAGTATTACAAAAAGGGATATACGTGCATGTCTTTACAACTTATTTTCCAGTTTGTGCAAAGTCTTGTTTTTTCGTCTTTTTGCAGAGAATATTGTGAATAGATGGAGCTGAATTTCGGGAAACTGAGAGAGGTTTGTCTCAAAAAAAATCTTCTCTACAATAACCAATTTCATGTTGTACATTTCTATCTCATATTGAGATATAAATCATATCACTGGTCCCTAAGTTTGCAGAATTTATAGGGCAAAATGCACAAAGGAAGGAAGCAATTAGTGACTGGGATGCCTCATCATCAGTTAAGATTTGCTATAAATTAGAGTTTCTCTTCTTTGACACCATAAATCCATAAGCATAGTTCCAAATAGGTTCGTTAGTTTTTATCGTCTTTTATTTAATTTTTATTAATGTAAAACAGTTTGAGATATTTGTAAAACCAATCTTGATATTTATTCAAGATATTTCAGTTTAGAATTAGTACAAATAATTCTTCATTTGAAGAATTTTGGGTGGATTAAAATAAATCTTTGTAGACTTATTATTTTTTAGCCAAGGAGCTATTGTACTCAAGACTGGACTAGTTTTGCTGGAAATGAAATAAAGCTGAGGAAATTTTTCTGGATTCTTGTGCATAGTTGGAACAAATAAGTATGATTTTCTCATGTTTAAATATTGTATTCTCCTTATGTTATGAAATATTCACATGTGTTTCTTATAAATGAATGATATCATCAAAATTAGCTTAAGTTCTCTTTGTTTTAACTATTTTCTTTATTTTATGTTTTCTACTAAACTGCATTTGTCTGGGGATTCTTAATTGCCCCCTTACATCTGTGGTTTAGCGCCCCCCCCCGCCCACCCCCCCCCCCCCCCCCCGATTTTTTTCCATAATAAAGGGTTCTTCATTTCCCTATGCTACTGACAATCCTTCCTTTCTTCATATTAATCCCAGTTAAGGATTATTCATTGTCCTTGGCCCTGGTTAGGACTTTTCATCCATTGAAAACTATAGATTTGCTCTTGTTGTGTTAATCTGTGAAGTGAACTCTTACCTCAGTAATAAATCAAATCCAGCTAGGCCTTTCTCGATTGAATCCATAGCCCAATGGCCTAAATACTTGATCTGCCCATCTATCTTCTTAATTCCACCACCTAATCAAAACAAAACAACCCTGAACACTAAGAACTAGCTTGAAATCTTATTCAAACAAAGTTAAATCATAAAGAGAGAGCCCTCTCTAGACTTATGTTGGCTAGAACTTGAGTCTAAAAAATTAGGTTTGTGGTTACCTTGGACTATTCCTTCTTTGATAACTTCTAAGGAAAAAGATAACATAGTCGCAACTACACTGGGGACTCAAAACCCTCAGTTTTAATAAACCCTTGAGGAATTCAAATTTTTATTTTTAAGCATCTTAAAGGGTTATTAGAAGTTATTTTGAAAAATTTCATAAAAAGTAAAATAATCATAAACATCTCGAAATAAAGCTTCAGGAAGAATTCACTATACCAGGGCCAACCCTGAACCAATTCCTCCCCCTGTATTTGAAAATCCCAACCTTATTCTGAGAATACTCAGAAGACAGGAAAGTTCAATAAACCCTAGACCTCTTTTCAGATCCTATTCATGCCCTCCTGAGTGGTTATTCATTGAAGATATCCCTTTTGATAAGTATTTTGACCTCTCTCTATTTAGAACCAAGTATAAGAGTGAACTTTGTGACATGCCCCTAGATCCAGAATTCACCAGAGAAGTTGAGGTCCAAATATCCTATTTGTCAATTGATTAGTACCTTCTAAACTCCCATCAATCATCCCTTACCACTGATAGACTGCATGAACTCTCTGAAATAGCTTCAACATCTTTTAGCTCACGATCATTTCCCCATACCTCTGAATATCATCCTTCCTCTACATTCATACCTTCAATCCCCCATTAGCCCATCACTACCCCTCAAACACCTATTACGCCTATTACACCAACTCCCCTTGTTATATCAAATCTTCCAGTTACCACAACTCCTGTTCGCTATCCTATACAACTTACAGATATGGCCCTCAGGTATGCCCCCATTGTGATGCCCGCTCCTCAATTTTCCTTACCAGTAGACTATCTGAGTAAAATTACCTTATTTGATGGGAGTGGAACATCAACAACACAACAACACTCTAACAAAATGATAGATTATTTTGAACTACATGAGATTGACATAGGAGATGTCCAGATGAGAATGTTTGTCCAAACTTTAGTTGGAGAAGTGATAACATGGTTTAGATCTTTGCCATCTCAGACCATAGATAATATGGAAGTTCTTTACCAAAAATTCTTAAATAGGTGGGAAAAGAAAAAGAACCACCTTCAAATTCTATCGGAATATGAAAACCTTACAAGGGGACCAAACAAAACTATTCAAGACTATTGCACTAGGTTTAACAATGTATATAATGTTATCCAAAAGAGCTGGGTTAGAAATGAGAGAGGAACACCTCTGAAAGATGAAACTTCACCCTTTGATCATAAAATGGATGCTTTAGCTAAAGGCATGGAAATGTTGATGGATAGGATAGAATTCATTGAAAGGAAACCCCACTGGGATAGCCAACAGGCTAATACAGTGAGGAATCCTAATTTTAGTAAAAACCATAACCAAAACAATAGTAAAAATAGGCCTAATCATAACATTAGACCACGTTTCTAGGAGAATTATGCTGAGACTTACCACCAAGAAGACCTTGAGATAGATACCCCAATCAACCTTATGGGCTTAGATGATGAACAAACTGTGTTTCTAACTCAATATGATCAAGAAATGTACGTGATTAAACAATTATAGACCCAAATAAGAGAATCCTTCGACTATAAGCAAGGGTATGACTCTGTTATTTTCGAGGTACACAAACAGTACAACTTAAGAAGCAAAGAGAACATGGATGTTCCTGATCAGAATAAAAAAGTAGTGCCTAACCAGCCTAAGAAAGTAAAATCCACAAATCAGAATCCTCAAGTTACAAAAACCTTACAAATCCTATCTAGACCACATCAAAATCCTCCCAGTCCCACCATTGAATATGTAACTGATAGCCAACCTGCTAATGAGAAACCTTCCACTTCAATCCCCCTTAAGGGAACCGTGCAACAAGCTCCAGAAATCATCTTAGAACATCCAAATAAACATACTCCAAACAATGAAAAAGAAGAAAAGACTACTCAGAACCTTGGTGCTAAAATTTCAAATGTTCAAACAGATAAAGCCCCTCTGCCTTTCAATTTGGGAATAGAGGTGTCCAAACTCAAAATATCAGTGTCTCTGATAGAATTGGTTAAACATGAAACTTATCGATCTCAAATTAGTAAATCTTTGAACTTTGTTGAAAATGAAGACTCTGTGAATCTATTTGATGACCAACATGAGTTAATTTTTTTCAGACCAGATGTCAACGGAAAGCTAGTTGAAGGAGGGATACCACCCTTCTACATCAGCCTTAACATCCACGATAGAATCCTACATAACGCCATGCTTAACTCTCGGGCCTCATATAATCTTTTGCCTAAGTCTGTAATGGAAAAGCTTAACTTGGATATCACTAGGCCTTATAAGGATCGATTCTCCTTTGATTCAAGCCAAGTTAAGTGCTTAGGTCCTATAATATATTTATGTGTTTCCCTAGTTCAATACCCTACCAAGACCATACTTATGGACCTGACATACCTCCAATGTATGGTATGATGTTGTCTAGATCTTGGGGTGCCAAACTCCAGGGAACTCTGCAATTGGACATGTCATATGCTACCATATCATTCTTTGGATATCCCAAGAAACTATATAGAGAGAATCTGATGAAGTATGTACTGAGTACCCAAGAGAGACCTCAGAACCTTCCTATATATTGAGTAGATTCTGATATTGATATTTCATACTTTACAATTCTGAAGCTAATCAAGAATATACTTTAAGCATCATAACAACAAAACCGAAATAAATTACAGTACCAAAAGAAAATCAAACTATCCAAATTCATGAGATTTCAGATAAAAAATATGACCTAGATACCTTACTCAAGAAGGATTCCACCACCCTAGATGAAAAATATGAGAATGAAATCCTATGGCATCTTGAATTTGATGGGTCAATCAACAAACTAAGTGCAGGAGTAGGAGTATTGATTTATAACTTAGAAAAATATCATTCGGAAAGTCATGCCTACCGATTGAACTTCAAATGTGCAAACAACATGGCTGAATATGAAGCACTTTTGTTAGGTCTGAAACTACTCAAAAGGTTAGGAGCCATAAGAGTCTCTATTATGGGAGATTCTGAGTTAGTAATGAAAAAAATTAATGTTGTTTACATGAATAGGGATCCTAAGCTAGGTTATTACAGAAGAATAGTTATAAGATACTAAATACTTTCTTAGAAACCGAGCTTGTTGTTATTCCTAGAAAACACAACATGCAAGCTCACAACTTAGCCATGTTTTCTAGTACTTGTAAGTTTCCTTTTCAACTCAACCATAAGTACACTACTGAGGTTAGGCATAGACCTTCCATGCCTGACAACTTAAAGAACTAGCAAGTATTTGAGAATAATCAACCACTTAACAATTTTTTGACTTTAGATAATGAATTTGTAAATACTAACCTAGGCACAAACATATCAGTATATTTGGATTGCTCTGATGAAGTAGAAATTAACAAACCAAAAGATGATGAGATATATAGATTTTTTCCTACAAAGTTTACAAAAGAAGACATTTGAAACCAAAAACAAATGGAAATTGATGAAGCAATTGATGAAGAAACTGAGTCATAAACCTTAAAGACAATTTTTTACCCAAAGGATTAACTCCCTTGGAGGGATTATTTGATTCAAACGATATTCCTAGAAAGCCTAAAATGGAACCCATGAAATCAGACATTGAGGAATGCAATATAGGGTCTGAAGAGCATCCCAAACTGACAAAACTGTCAAAATCATTACCACGCAATCAAAAATCGAATATATGGAACTGCTAAATGAATTCAAGGATGTTTTTGGCTAGAGTTATGAGGACTTGAAATCCTATGATACTAGCATAATACAACACACTATTCCCTTAAAAGAAGACCAAAATCCTTTTAGACAGAAGCTTAGAAGAATCAACCCTATTTTAGTGCCTTATATCAAAAAGGAGATAAAAATAATGTATGAAGTTGGGATTATTGCACCTATCAGGTTCTCAGACTGGGTTTCCAACTTGGTACCCACAAGAAAGAAAACTGGCGAAATTAGGCTATGTTGACCTTAGGAATTTGAATAAAGTTTCACTTAAGGATAATTATCCTCTTCCTAAAATGGATCACATATTACAAAGGGTAGTAGGTTCCACCAGAATCTCACTGTTAGATGGGTTCTCTAGTTAGAACCAAATCCTAGTCCACTGAGATGATTAGGCAAAGACTACATTCACTACTCCATGGGGCACTTTCATGTATGTGAAAACTACCATTTGGGTTGAAAAATGCAGGGGCCACCTTTCAAAGAGCAATGGAAATAGCCTTTGCTAAGGAAATCCATGATTTCCTAGTAATATACCTTGATGATGTCACAGTATCTTCTAAATCATATCAACAACACCTGGAACATCTTAGGTAGGTCTTCACTAAATGTAGGAAATATCGAATTTCTCTGAATCCTAAAAAATATTTGTTTGGGTTGGAAGAAGGAAAATTACTAGGTCACATTATCTTAAAATATGGTATCAAGATTAAGCCAACAAGAATTGAAGCCATTTTGCAGATACCACATCCCAGGAACATCAAAGAACTTCAAGGATTTTTAGGTTAAATAAACTTTTTCAGGAGATTTATTTCTAATTTAGCTGAGTTAATTAGATTACTAAACAACATGTTAAAGAAATATTTGACTAATAAATGGACTCTACAGTTTAAAAAGCCATTTGAGGATATAATGTTAGCCTTGACACAAACACTAGTTCTCATCAATCCAATGTTTGATAGGGAATTCATAATTTTTTCTTTTGCTTCAGAACACACTATTGTTGCAGTCCTCTTGCAAAACAATGATCAGGGTTTTGAACAGCCAATAGCCTTCTTCAGTAAAGCCCTGAGAGATACACCTTTCAAGTATAACATAATGGAAAAGTAGGCTTTTGCCCTAGTGAAAGCTATTAAAGATTTCAGAGTTTATATCTTGTACTCTCATATAGTAGCTTATGTTCATGTTGTAGTCAAGGACATTCTAACAGAGGATGGATCTGATGGAAAGAGAGGAAAGTGGATAGCTACAATATTAAAGTACGATTTAGAAATTAAAGTTACAAAATTTATCAAAGGCCAAGGTTTGGCTAAGCTCATGGCTGAAACAAGCTATCAAGCCCTAGACATAATCTTCATTATGGAACTGGATAATGAAGAAGAGATGGCGACTCCGTAGATCAGTCAAGCCTTTATAGATTCACCATGGTATGTTGACATAATATACGTTCTACAAAAGCTTCAAGCTCCTCTAGAGCTATCCAGGACTAAGAGTAGGTTCTTAAAGATGAATTCTTTGAAGTTTTGCATAATTGCTAATGGTTTATTTTGGAAAAATCATGAAGGCATCCTCTTAAATTGTTTGTTAAAGGAAGAATCTGATAAAATTTTGCAAGAGTTTCGTGTAGGTAACGGTGGGGGACATCTCTATTGGAAGACAACAACTGATAGGATCTTAAGGGTTGGTTTTTACTGTCCCACTCTGTTTGTTGATGTGAAAATGTTTGTAACCTCATGCCACAAATGTTAGATTTTTGAGGGAAAAATAAAACTACTAACATTACCTTTAAAACCTATATCAACTGAAACACCATTTCAATAGTGGGGTCTTGATTTCATTGGTGAAAGTCATTCCCCTTCCTTTTCCCATCATAAATGGATCTTAACTGCCACAGGTTATTTTACAAAGTGGATAGAAGCCATCCCCTCAAGACAAGCCACTGATACTATCATAATAGGTTTTCTTGAGGCCAACATTTTGTCCAAATTTAGTTGTCCCACCAAAATCATAATATACAATGCTACAACCTTTAAATAAAAAAGGATGATTGGTTTTTGTAATAACTACGACATAACCCTTGGTCATTCCATAGCCTACTATCCCCAAGGGAATGGACTTGTAGAGTCATCCAATAAGAGCCTAATGAATATTATCAAAAAATTGTTAGAAGATAATAAGAAGACCCAGAATAAGAAACTAGTGAATTCTTTGTGGGAAAATAGGCTGACCAGAAAGAAATCTATTGGCGCCAGTACCTATCAGCTAGTCTATGGAATGGAGGCTATTTTACCATCTTCTTTGGGAACTCCAGTGATGAAATTACTCCAAGAGGCATAGGTTGAGCTTAATGATATTTAGAGAAGAGTCAACCAGACTACTCATTTGCGGCAAACCAGGGAGCAAGTATACATCAAGTGCCAAGTTGTGCAGGAGAGAATCAATAAAGCATTTGACAAAAAAACCAAGGCAGAAGATTTCTATCTAGGAGATAAAGTCTTGAAATGGGACTCAAGAAGGGAAGATAAAGGGAAACATGGGAAGTTTGACTTCATATGGAAAGGCCCCTACATTATTCATGCTTTTAGAGGTAACAATATTTATTTCCTTAAAGAATTGGATGGTGTAGAAGTAGAAAGAGGACCAATCAATGGTCAAATTCTTAAGCACTATATAGATCCCGGTTACTGATTTTACTGATCACTTGTAAATATTATATCCCTCACAAAATTTAATTTTGATTGGATGGTAAATTTTGGAGTTGAAGCTTGAAGAGAAGGCCCTAAGATTCAAAAGATTCACTGTTAGTAAATATAAATAAAGCAGTAAAGTAAAAGGAAAGTTGCAGAATAAAATCGAAAAAATCCAGAAGGTCATTGATCTACTATTTCTTGACATTCCACCAAGAAATGCCATCCTCAAGTGGAGCCATTTTTATGTTCCTATACCAATAGGTGTCATAATTTTTGAATGGATGAGGTCAAAACTATAATATGTACATACCTTTTCTTTTATGAAAAGGCTTTCCATATTCAAAAGACAAATAATATAAAAAAATGTAAAGAGGGTATGTCATAAAAGAAAAATCAAAGGACAAAAAGAATGAAAAAAGGTCAAGAAAGATGAAAAATGAACCCCAAGAAAGAAAAGACCATGAAAGTGTGCAAGTCAAAATGCCACTACTATTTACTTTTTGTAAAAATTAAATGATTGTGTGCAGTTTGTAACCTATGCCACAATCCATGGATAGTCAAAATGTTAAAACTTGCCTATTTCATACTTTTAATTTCATGCTTATAGATAGAGAAATAAAATTTGACCAAACAATGTAAACTTGGCAGATAAGTCGATAGATAGAGTTAATAAAAGGATCTCAATTGTTTCATTTGAGCCCTTGGACATAATAAGGTTAGAATTAGATAGATTACTTTGTAAAAATAAAAGGTTTGATAAGGGTTTTCCAACTAAAGTGCACCCTAATAAAGAGTAGTAAAAATGGTAGGATGAGTAGGTGGGTAGGTAGTTGCATGGTTACAAAACTTTGATGAATGATTAGATAAGATCATATCATTTACCTTCATCATCAAATTTCTAAAGTATGGATGATAATTGAGCATTTACGAAAGTACACAAAGGAAATGGTTAACTTCCCTCATTCATTACATTTTTCACTTAACTAATTTCCCATAAGTAAAGAGAAACGTACCTAAAACCTTAAGTTAAAGGGGCTCAAAGCATATCTCTAACTTCTAGAGAGACCGGACCCTCGGCGCAATAACTTATAGGTCCTAAGTACTAAAATTTCCCTCATAAGCATTCACCCCCCCATAATTTACTCATATTCTCAAATAAACTCATTTTCCATTATAAGCCCCTTTCCCTAAGGATAAAACCTTAAAAAAGTGATCACCTCTCATGTAAAGACCCCTTTTTTGCAAAAACCCACAAATATACACTTAACCTAAGTTTTTATGTTTTCTATATAAAAAGCAAAAAAAAATTCAAAGGAATTTTTTTTATACTTAGCGCTAAAACGTTTTCCACCTTCCTTCTTGTTAACATTTGACTTTATTTATATATTAAATTCTCGAGAAAATAACTCTTTTCCTGTATATTTTATTCAACCCCTTTAATTTTAATATCCCGTCCCCTAAGTTTGAAACATAAATTTTATTAACATATGATTAATGGGTTAATTAAGTTGATCAATGACTAATTAATAACCAAAACCCTCCGATGAATAAAATATATTAATTAATTAATCTATGGTTAATTAATAATCTATCACCACCAATGAAATCACTCTCGATGTCATTAAACCTCCATAATATGTTATTAATTAATCCCGCCATGCTTAAAACCCCACTGGGCCCCTGCATTGAACTTCATATGAAATCTTCGCCCTGATAACTGTACGAGCTGGCCCATTTTGATCCAACAGTCAACGATCATATCGATCGGCCTCCAAAGGCCAACTTTTACCGACCCGATATGGGTGGTTTCACTATTCACCCCGCTGCTATGTGGTGCCTGATGAATGGCATTGGGAGGCCTCCCCCCAATAACCGCAAGTGCCCAAAAGCAGTGCAAAATGAACCACTTACCGCCTGCCTACTATGTGACAAACCATCTATTGTTCAGTTTGTGCCATATTTTAAAAGTTTTCCCATTAAAGTTCAAACCCTAGGAACCCATGTTTTCTAGCCCTCCACCATTCTACTGTCTAAACTTATGAAACCCTTCTACTCCACCTGAAGCCTCTGCTAACCAATTAAAACATGGTTTACCTCCCAAAATCGCTTTGTACTTACTCCATAGACCTATAAATCTCGATAAATCCATTAATAGTAGAATTGAGGCTTCTGTGATCCATCATAGTTATAAGAATAATTTCGGCGTAAATCACATATAGAAGACAATTGTCGACGCGTTTCGAACCAACCAGTGTGGTTCCACTGGTTCATTCAAAACACGTCGACAATTGTCTTCTATATGTGATTTACGCCGAAATCCATTAATGGCCCTCCCTGTCAACCCAACGTTTTCCTAATAGTTTGTTTTATTTTACAGGCGATCAGGAGACCACAACCTTAGATAAACAGTCTTAATACTAGTCATAAGACTTGTTTACTCCAATATTGTTATCAAATCTATTCAAACAGAGATGGAAAATAAAAAATATAGTTAAAAGACAAGCAGAGGAAACATGAAATTAAATGATTTACTGTTGAAATAGACTGTAACAACCTAAAATATACATTAAAGGTAAAATGACACAGTAAACAATAGTCAAAGTGTATTAGGGTTAAAGAGTATCAGATTGAAGACCATGTCAAGTGAATAATCTAGAATGAAGATAAACAATATGGAAGACAATTACAAAGCATAGTAGACAGATTCATGTCAAAGTGAAGACAGATGAAAAAATAGAGCGGTAAAAGTAAATAGTAAACAGTAAAAGTAAACATGGAGGAATTAAGGGTTAAATAGAGATGAAAACATATTCACCATCAACAATGAAGTTTATCGAAAGTAAAAGTGAAAAATAGTTAAAATAAATATAAGGTTAAAAGATGAAATCATAGTAGAAATGATACATTCTTCAAAAATTTCCTGTTTAAGTCATAGTTTTGCAGACCAATTCAAAATTTATTTTGAGATATTGGAAGAGGTTTTTGTTCCTAACATGCCAATCTACAAAAAATTATCTCAAGTTTTACACAGGTATTACCAAAAGGGAGATAAGTGCATGTCTTTATAGCCTATTTTTCAGTTTGTTCAAAGTCTTGTTTTTGACATCTTTTTGCAGAGAATATAGTGAACAACTGGAGCTAAATTTTGGGAAAATAAGAGATATTTATCTCAAAAACATACTTATTTACAATAACCTCTCTCACTTTTTACATATCTATCTCGGATTGATATATATGAGCATATCATTGAACCATAAGTTTGCAAATTTTCTGAAGCAGTTAGTGATTGGGATGCCTCACCATCACTTAAGAGATGCCATTAAATTTAAATTTCTCTTTTTTATCACCATAAATCCATAAACATGGTGCCAAATAGATTCATTAGTTTTGAGTGTCCTTTATTTAAGTTCTATTAATGTAAAATAGTTTGAGATATTTGTAAAACCAATATTGATATTTCTTCAAGATATTTCAGTTTAGAATTAGTATAAATACTTCTTAATTTGAAGTACTTTGGGTGGATTAAAATACATTTCTATAGAATAATTATTTTTTAGTCAAGGAGCTATTGTACTCAAGACTGGACTGGTTTTGCTACAAATGAAATAAAGCTGAGGACATTTCACTCGACTCTTGTGCACAGTTGGAACAAATAAGTATCATTTTCTCATGTTTAAATATCATATTCTCTTTATGTTATGAAATATTCACATGTGTTTCTTATAAATCTTAAAAGAAAACAAGGAATGATATAATTAGAATTAGCTTAAGTTCTCTCTATTTTAACTATTTGCTTTCTTTTATGTTTTCTACTAAACCGCCTTTGTTTAGGGATTCTTAATTGCCCCCTTACTCACATAGTTTTCTGCACCCCTTTGGTCCATAGTAAATGATTCTTAATTTCCCTTTGCTACTGGCCATCCTTCCTTTCTTCTCTTAATCCTGGTTAAGGATTCTTCATTTCCCTTGGCCTTGGTTAGGACTTTTCATCCATTGAAACTTGCAAATTTTCTCTTACTGTGTTAGCCTACCTAGTTAACTCTTACCTCAGTAACAAATCAAATCGAGCTAAGCCTTTCTTGACTGACTTCATAGCCCAATGGCATAAATATTTACTCTTCCCACCTGTCTTCTTAATTCCACCACCGAATCAAAACAAAACAACCCTGAAAACTAAGAAGTAGCCTGAAATCTTATTTAAACAAAGTTAAATCATAAATAGAACTCTCTCTCGACTTAGGTTGGCTAGAACCCAAGTCTAAAAGACTAGGTTTGTGGTTACCTCGGACTATTCCTTCTTTGATAACTTCTTAGGAACAAATCTAAGTGATAACACCCCCGAACCCCCTTGCGACGCAAATAATGGGTGACGTTGTTGACCCATTATGAAATGGGGTCCAACGCAAAAATACCTTTGAATAAAGAAGATAATCAGGCTCCACACCTAACATGACATGGAAATTAGGTACTTTTTGAATTATTAATGCAAGAAGGCACCATGATAGGGGTTTATGTTGTAAAGAAAGGGGTTCAACAATTACAGTCGATAAGGAAGGTTGTTTAAACCCCTTGAAAGTATGATCGGATCAAAGAGAAGTAGGCCTACAAGGAAGAATAGATAAAAATATCCACCATGTAATGGGATAGATAAGAGGGGATTCATGTACATGGAATTCCTTTTGTATATGAGAACACTTCTCATATAGAGTTGGAGGCAGAGATAGGTCAGATCTAGAAGCTATTGAAAAGTTATATTGAATTAATGGGCGATAGATTACGATTTTTCCAGTGGAAAAATGGACAATGAAAAAATATTCGAAAATCTCAAGGGAATGGTCAAAAAATGTGTTAAGGAGACAAAAGTGGCTTTTGTGTGGACTTCAGCATACATTATAAATGAGGTTACATAATCGAACAAGAAGAATAAGGAATTTAGATTCCATATGTAGGTAGGAGATTATGAAATGGAGAATATCATATTTGATCTAGGATCTGATGTGAATATTCTACCTAAGAGTACTTGGGAAATGATGGCGAAGAAAAAAATAGCTTGGTCCCCTATCCAGTTGAGCTTAGAAAATTAGCACCATTTTCTTCTCATTGGTGGGTTGACGAATGTACCATTGGATATTGACGGATTCAACAGTAGTGTATATTTTGATGTCATATAAATTGTGGAAGATACCATCCCATACCTTTCCCTATTGGGAATTGACGAACCATTTATCAACTTGGTAATTATCGACTTAAAGAAGTGATAGATGATCTTCCAAGAAGGAGAAAGTTTAGTGATCATGTTGCTAGAATAAAGTAATGGAGAGGGGTAGATTGAGTTGGTTAGAGGGTATTTAAGTGGGGAGGAATTGAACAATATTTACTACATTACAGGTTGTAGGGAGGATTATGTTAATCCTTGATACAAAAGGGGTACTTAGCTAGTGTATTATGGGATCCTGTGCTTTAGACTCTCAAGTTGTAGTGGATAATTCGAAAAATAGGTTACATGAAGTAACCACTAAAATACATGTACGCCTCAGCAGGGCAGTGCATTAGATATGGACTAAGGTGCATACCCTGCCTTATTTCAATGGATTATCAAAAGCAACTACTTTTTTGCAAGAATTTGGGGATTGGCTTCCAGAGGACTTAAGGATTGTAATGTTGGATGTTTCATTGCACACAACCCGTTCTAGGTGGTGTACCATGCATATATCTCATATCAAAGGAAGAGAACATTGTAAGAAGTTGTTGTGTATAATATTTGTGACAATATTAGGCGTTACTACGGGAAAAGACATGGTGATGGATTTCCCGAGCTACTACTGAAAATTTATAAGAGGAGATCCACTCATCACTACACAACTTAGGGAAAGGTATATGATTCATCCAGCCTCATTTTCAATAAAGTAGTCATCCATAACAAAGAAAAATGATACCACAAGGATAAAGGATTGACAATGATGTAAGCACTCTAGAAGGTTAGGAATTCCTTACTAGGAAATAAGTTTAGGCTACAAGCAAACCACATTGTGTTGAAATATCTCATCATCAAGCTTATGTTGGTGGGTATCATCTCCAGATTGTTTCTTGTATAAGCTGCATGTAGGCAGGAGATTGCACAAATAAACATTGTACTATGAGTGACCTATGATGCACACAAAATTATGGGGTCCACGCTTCGAAATGACACAAAGAAGTCCTACAAAATCTATAAGGTATGCCAATGAGTTGGGAAGTCGTCTAGAAGGTACACCATGCCCTCGATACTAGAAATGTAGTTGGAGAACATAGATGGGTTATTAAAGTAAGTTGTTATGTCACCAAAGGTGAATATGTTGGCCATGATATATATTTCTCCATGAAAATTGAAAAGAGAAAATAAAGCTAACTCAAATGTAGTATCAAGCATGCAAATCGACATTTTTGTGATACACCCTAAAATAGATTACCTCTAAAGGTATCCACATGAAAATGTATACTATTCATTATGTTGCAATAGAATTTGAGAACAAATGTGTAACACCCTCCTCCCACATATACCCAAGTAACCGACCAACCAGGGTGAATCTGTGATGCAAAGTTAATATGATATGGTTCGACTCACTATGTGTGAGTTACGAAAGTGGAATCGGAGGGAACATACCATAGAAATCTTTCATATCAGCAACAAATAAACAACAACCATCCCAACCAATCAGGTAACCAATTCTTAGGTCCCAATGCCCTTTTAGACCATTAAATCCCCAGACAATCCCTTGTTATGGACAAGAATGCATCCAAGAGGCTTCAGACTACCCACACCATCAATATGCATGTGTATTAGGAATTTTCTCCTCAAAACTTTGCTTGCATATCCAGAATTTCTATCAGTTTTTTACGCCCAAAGCCTAATTAATTGAATAGAACTCAATAAAAGGTTCATAAATTAATTATCACAATGGAACAAAGATAAATATACAAAAAAGTTGACAAGGACTAGACTGTGCCCCTATGAGCCATGATAGGCATTTTTTCAAACATGTCACAAATATGAAAGATACAGGTCTTGATAGCAGAACTCGGCATAGGGGTCTCATACATATCTAAGAATCACTAATAAGCATTTATGTCTCAACGCATTAGGTTCCATTTCCTCTATTAGTACATAGATACATTGTTCATTCATTTACAAGAAAAAACATGATGAGACCCATACATAGCCACTATCATAATACATTCTCATAACTAGCATAACAATCACAAAAGTACCAAAGAAATAATAGCCATATAATCTCCATGTAAACCAATAGAATATTCATAAAATAACAAGGAGAAATAAAATCATATCAAATATGAAAAGGTCAGCGTGATTTAGGACTTCCACAAACCACCTGACCGTAGACATGGCTAAGAAAAATCTCTCTACATCCAATCACCCTCGTGTTATATTCCAAGCATAATGTGGTATCTCATAGAAAACATTAATTAATACCATCGAGGGCTTCTAGAGGCCAAATCACCTCAACCCATCAAACAATGATTCCACCACATGATCGAACATCAGGAACCATCACCATATTGGTCTCTACCCAAGCCTTCGAAGGCTCCAACGCATTCGTTCCATCCAAGGGTTACAGGACTAGGAACTCAACCCAAAATTAATTCAAGGCTCTAAATCATTTTTTGATCCAAGGATCCAGGTCTAATAACTCAATTTACAAAGGGATCCAAAGCATTTGTCCAAGCAAGGCTCCAGTACCTCAACTCACAATTCATACAAGGCTCTAGAGAGTTTTTCCAACCAAGGCTCGAAGAACTATTAAATCAACCCAAGCTAAATGAAACATGAGAACTAACTAGGAAACTAAAGAAATGAACCCACAACACCATGCCTATATAGGAAATGGAAAGGCTAGGAAAAGCCACTTTCAATTAGTGAAATCCTCCATGTCAATGACAGACTATGACTAATAAACAACATGCATATTATATGCATGCAAAAAATAGTGACGAAAACATACATGCAACTTGATACATGCAAGAAAAACTTGTTGTAGTTGTTGATCTTGATGTCCTCTTGCACTTTCCTACTCTTCCTTTTCCTTCTTGCTCCAAAACTGCAACTATTCCACACTCTGCAAGAGTGCTCCAAGAAAACTCCAAGTGTCCAAGAGTTTAAGAGAGAGATGATAGAGAGAGAGCTCCAAAACTAAACTAACAAAAGCCTATGAAATGGTCCTCAAAAGCCTTTTTATTAACAGAGCCTCTATTTCATTCATTTTCCATTATTTTCCTTCATTTTCCTCCTCAAATGCAACCTATGAAATTTCACCTCCCTTTTCACCTAATTTCCATTATTTTCATAAATAAATGTGCCAAAATGCCACTTTTCCATTCAAAATCCTTTTCGATTCCCTTTTTTGTTTTTCTTGGTCATTAATCAATGATTAGTGATCCCCATCACTATGATGTTTCCCAACATTCAGCTTCGAATAATTTTCCCATGAACCGTGGTTATTATGTTGCCTTTAGTAACTTTTTTATTACATGGAATTTTCTCTAGGGCTGTTAAAAAACCCTCCCCATTGGGGGAACACCATCCTCGGTGTTCAACAACACCTACAATCAATAAGGTTGTTGTAAGAAAAACATACTGCCCATGGAGATTTATAACTTTTCTCGTTGAAGTATTTACAATTATCATCTTGCTAAGAAGCAAACAAACATGATATGTATAACATCATAATGAAATGACACCCATACCTCCTATTGGAGCTTTATAAAATATCTCATGGTGGTATTTACATCCATATAGATATATACATATACCATACATTACCAAAACATGTATCAAAAGAATAGACCAAAACATCCCCTCAACCAAAAAATAAGGAAGGATAGACAACCCACATTTGATCTTCCATCTCACATGTAGCTTCATCTAGCCGAAAGTGCTTTCATTGCACTTTAACCTATTGTATTGCTTGACTTCGGAGCATGAGCATCTTTCTCTACAAAATGCACTACAGTTCCAGCTGAAATTCTCCTTTTATCTCCACCTGCTATACAAACTAGACAATCACATGACCAACGCCTTTAACGTACTTCTTAAATAATGACACATGGAAAATGTCATGGAATTTCATTGTCGGGGGTAGTGCAATTTGATAGAATTCTAGCCCAATCCTCTCAATAATCCTAAAAGGTCCACAAAATTAGGGTGCCATCTTGGCATATGATCCAATTTGCAAGGAGTTCTTCTTCGGTTTGATGTGCATGTACAGTTGTTCCCCAACCCGAAACTCCTTGAACAACCTATTCTGATATTCATAGCTCTTATGCATATCGTGTGTTGCTTCCAAATTCTTCTTGATTACATGCATTTCCCACTCCATGCCTATCAACATGTCCACTCCAATCAACACCCTATTAACTAGATCACTCCAACTGATGGGAGTATTAAAACTCCACCCATATAATGACTCAAATAGAATCATCCTTAGTGACTCCTAGTACCCATTGTAGTTAGAAAACTCTACAACTGGAAGGTACCCTTCCCACTTCCGCTACCGATGCATCACATACATCCTCAACATGTCCTCTGATATCCTATTGACCCACTCTATATGTCCATGTGTCTGTAGATGATAAGTTGTACTAGAGGGCAACATTGCGCCCAAACCTACAAATAACTTCTTCTAAAGCTTGGAAGTGAAATTCAGATCCCTTCCTAACACAATATTCTTCGGAGCTCCATGCAATTTAACCATGTCAATGATGAAGACTTGCACTACATCACTCACTAAGAATGTAGCTTTCACTTGAATGAATTCCACTACCTTTTCAACCTATCCACCACTACCATGATGGAATCATGGTATCCCACTGTCCTCAAAGAAACTGTGATAAATTCCATGGAAATGACCTCCCATTTCCACACTGGAATCAAAATATCTTGTAGGAGTCCACCTAGATGCTTACACGTTTCCTTCACCTGTTAACAATCCATCCACCTAGCCACAAACTCTCCTACGTTTGTCTTCAAATTTGGCTAATAGTAAAACTTCTTCACCATCAACAGTGTCTTATGATAACCTTGGTGACCTGAATATGGTTTCGCATGCGACTCCCCCAAGATCACCTTCTTGAACTCACTCCTATATGGCACATATATCCTGTCCCTAAATTTAACCAATCCATTTGTCATGATATGATAGTCCACATCCTATGCACCTCCATCCATTCTTGTACCCATATCATTACCTATGCCTATACATGTACTTATAACACTACATGTACCACTAATTGTACCTATACATGTACTTTGTTGTAGCCTCTACACAATCTCCATATACCGATCATCCTGCTGACCTGCCTACAAGATCCTGTCCTCTAAATTTGTGTCATGGGAGCTCATAGCTACTATGTGATTTACCTGTATTCACCTACTAAGAGCATATAACACTCTTCTCTCTTTACCTTTGAAATACCTTACCTCAAAATCGAAATCGCTGATCGTGGCCAACCACCAAACTTGCCTATCATGCAGATTCGGTTGATCAAATAGATGCCGCAAAGCACTGTGATCACTCATCAATACAAACATCGTGCCAAGAAAATAGGGCCTCCACATCTTCAATGAATGTACGATCATTTCCAAAACAAGATCATGTTTCAGGTAGCCTTTCTCGTGCTCATTCAATTTTCGTGGCTCATAGCATACCACCTATCCATCCTACATAATGACTCAACTAAGTCCTCTCTTGCAAGCATCGATACATACTACAAGGTCTTTTTCTGAATCTACAATATTTAACACTAGTGTATTGTCAACAACTACTTGATTTACTCATAAGTACTCGCACACTCCTTTATCCATTCAAACTTGTTACCTTTCCTTTGCAATGATGTGATAGGATGAGAAATATATATATAGATTTCTCAATTAACCTCCTATAATAACCTTCTAACCCCATGACATATCTCACATCATCCACATCCTTGGGAGTTTCCCACTCGATAATATGATATAGGTGGATATTGGTGGCCACTTGCCAATTCCACTTGGACACCCACCATTACTTCTTTCTATTTTTTAGTTTCCTTAATTATAGCACAGTTTACTATTTTTAGCAGTTTTGTGGGTCCTAAACTTCCGAAGCCGTTTTGAGGCCCTAAACGACATTTTTTGGGAAATCTACTGCCAATGTTTTTCTTCTTAAAATCATTTGTTCTGTCATAGTCCTCGGAGAGATATTTCCAACGGAATATCATGCTCATCAAATGGAGATAATATGACCAAGTCGCAACCCGAGGAATTTTGTTGTCCAACTCACCCCAACGAGGCCTGTAAACTCTTGGTGTTACATCTCCTCGGGTTAGGGTTTTGGTTGTTTTGGGTTTGCTCTTATTATTCAATAGTAAAAAGGCCCTTGAGCCTCATTGTAAGATAGCTCAGAGGCATGTAGCCACCACATCTCTTCTCAACGATAAGCTACCATTGCCCTAGCTGGTTTATTTCCATTCTTGTTTGTAAGTATATTTCAGTATTTTACATTAATGAAATGAAGTATTATTTCTATTGCCTCTCTGTGTTTAAGTTTATCTCTATAACTTTTTGTGTTCTTTTTTAAACCTAGATCAATGGTATCACAGCGGTCTAGTTTTCTTCTATGTTTTTCTTTGCATGTCCCCAATGAGGTTGGGATATAAGGAGTTAGGGCTTGAACTGGTCGAACCTTTGCAACACCAGCCTCACATATCCCGACGGCCTCCTATGGCAAATGGAAAAAAAGACGAGGGGGCAGGAGATCCTATCAAAATCTTGCTCGAAGAAGCCCTCAAGCTACAAAGGAACACAATAATGGACAACTTTTCCCAGATCCTTCAGCAGCTACCCAGAGGTGACCCATCAACTTCCAACAACAAATTTGGAAACACCACACTATTTAAGGTACAAGTTAATTTTGAAATCCCCATATTCGAGGGTCAGATAGACGCAAATTTTTTTGATAAATGGTTAAATGTGTTAGAGGGTTTTTTTTTTGTTCATGATTTTTCCAGTCGGCAAAAGATTATTTTCGCTCTTCTCAAAGCAGCCCCCATGTCAAGGATTGGTGGGAAACCTACTGTGAGTAGAAGGATGAAAGTCTAGGCTCGCTATTTTCAGTTGCACCCACTTGGAATTCATTCTGGGATGCCATCAAGGAGCAGTACCACCCAATTGGAAGCTATGAGGATCAATACATAAAGTGGACAATTCTGTGGCAGGGAAGGGACCAAGACATCCTGGAGTTTACCAATATTTTCCATACCCTTCACACAAGGTTGGGTATCAAGGATAGAGAGCAGCATTTGGTAGTCAAATACCATGGTTTCTTACACAAGTACATCTAGGAAGAAATAGAATTCCCGAACATCTCCTTGCTCAGCATGCCATACCGATATGTTGTGACGGTTGAGAAGAAGTTTAAAGAGAAGAAGTGAGACTTTGGATCTGCAAATCCAAAAAAAGGGAAAGGTGCCCCCAAACTACAGAATAGAGGACAAAGCCAAGGTGGGGTCGCTGAAGATAACCCACCAAAGCTGCAAGCAAATAACACCACCGCGAATCCAAAAAAGGACAGGAGAAAGTGGTGTGAGTTCCATAAGGGCTGCACTCACAACACGAGTGAGTGTTGGACCAAGCAGTCACTAGCGGTTGAGCTAAAGGTTCCAAAATTAGAAGCATGTTCCGACTCTTATTCAGAACCCAATAAGGTGAATGACAAAGGGGAGAAAATTATCAATGCGGAGCCCAACACCACCATTGCCACCATGAAGATACAAAAGGAGGAAACTGAAGATCGAGAGGAGTAGGAGTGTCTCTTTGATTCCCAGATGTGGGTAAAGGGCTCCCCACTACAGTTCATTATCAACAGTGGGAGCCAAAGAACCTCATTTTAGTAAAGGTGGTGAAGTGGTTGGGCTTACTAATCACAGTACATCCAACCCTTCGCGGATGAGGTATTGTGTGACATTTCTCCCCTTGAAGTTTGTGATGTATTATTAGGACAACCATACTTGTGGAAGCGACATGTTGTGTATGAATCAAGGCCCCATGCTGTTATTGTTACTTTGGGAAATAAGTTGTATAGGATATTAGAGGTAGCACTACCTACTTCCATCTCTTTGGTTACTGCAAAACAATGCAGTAAGCTCATTTCCAAAACTAGGAAATTTATTTTCTTAATGATACACCCTTAAGGAAAGAAAAAGACAATGGCCATGACCTCCAGCCAGGGCCCCTCCATGCGACAACTATAGATGGACAAGGTCATGGAGGAGTACAAGGACATATTCACCTCCCCTTTAGGGGTTCCTCTACACTATTAGGTCAAGCACTCCATCGATCTGACCCCAGGTGCACCACTACCCAATGGACTAATCTATTGGTGCTCCATTATGGAGAATGATGAAATCAAGAGGCAGATTTAGGAGCTAGTACAAAAATGTCACATTTGTCTGAGTTCATCACCCTGTGGGAGCCCGATCATGTTGGTACAAAAGAAGGATGGGACTTGGAGACTCTGTATTGACTATCGGGTGCTGAAAAAGATCATTGTCCGTAATAGGTACCCAATCCCACAGATTGATGAACTCCTGGACCAACTAAAAGGGGAAAAATATTTCAGCAAGATTGATTTGAAGTCAAGATATCACCAGGTACCAATTGAACCCTCTGATGTATGGAATACTACCTTCAAAGCCAAGGAGGGCCTTTTCGAATGGTTGGTTATGCCTTTCAGATTGACGAATGCTGCTGCAACCTTCACGAGGCTAATGGATGACATATTACGGCCATTCACCAACTCATTTATAGTGGTATACATGGATGACATCCCGATCTTCAGCCAACATTGGGAAGAGCACCTCCATGACGTCTGATAGGTTCTCCTTACACTGTGAAAACACAAGTTATGTGCTAATTTGGAGAAATGCAATTTTGGCATAACCCAAGTTTAGTATCTGTGATACATTATTGATCAAAAGGGGGTACATGCAGATCCACCCAAGCTCTAAGTCATTCAGGATTGGCCATCTCCAACCACTCTAATAGAGCTTCGTATCTTTCTAGGCCTTGCCAACTTCTACCACAAGTTCATGTTGGGATTTTCTCATATCACTTGGCGCTTGAGTCAATCACCAAGGGAGGAGCGAAAGAAAAATTCTTTTGGTCCAAATATCAACAAAAGGCATTCACAGAGTTGAAAGATCAACTCTGCTCGACACCAGTTCTTTCATTACCAGATTGCAACAACCATTTGAGGTCAAAAGAGATGTCTCTAACTATTCTATTGCCACAATCCTTACTCAACATGGGCATCTAGTGGCGTACCACAGTGAGACACCTTTAGACATACTCCGAATGTGTCCTACTTATGACAAAGAGATGTATTCCATTGTGTAGGCTTGCCGACAATTGAAGCATTAAATTTTGGGGAACGAAAGGGTCATCTGTTGGAAATAATACTGAGAGGGGGGGGGGTGAACCAGTGTTATCAAATCAATATAGCTTTTTCATTTCCATATTAAGATTCATATACACTACTTCAGTTAAGGAAAACCGTGTGTATACTCAACTGTGTGTAATGCAACAAGCGCATATCCAGTAAAGTTAAGATTCACTTAGTTGATACTTAATGAGTGCATCAAAACATTATTAACCATATGAAAAATAAACAAGAGTAGTAAAATAGAATAGATCGTCACACACAAGAAGCACACATGAACACCATGATGTAAGGTGGAAACCCAATGTGGGTGAAAACCACCTGTTGTAAGTCATCTCAAACTTCTTTTTAATAAGAAACTTATTTTTACAATTGTTCTGTACTGGTGCAATCTTATACCAGTACGTAGGCTTCTACCTTTAGGAGGCTACAGCCTTCTCTCATTCTCCAGACTCTCCTAGAAGGGAGCTACAACCCCCTTAGCTCTTGTACTAGTCGATGTATTTACTAGTACGTAGGTTTCGGCCTACTGAATGCTCCAACCTTTACTCGTTTTCCAGCTACTACTGGAAGGGAGCTACCACCCCCTTAGCTCTTGTACTAGATGATGTACTAGTACATAGGTGACGACCTACAGAAGGCTACAACCTTCTCTTTCTTCCTGCAGGTACCACGTTTCATAAATTTTCAGACTAGATACTCATGGAACAAAAAATCATAAACTGAATGCCACGTTTCAACCAATTTTCATACTGGACCCATCATTATCATTGAAGCACACAATCAGTCAATACTAGCATCATCAATCTCTGAATCACCCAATACTGAATCACTGAAACCCTATCAACAAAATGAAATCACCTGAACACAAACCAGAACACTGAACTTTGCAACAATATTCAGAACCAACTGTATCATCAAAAATCATGCGTCCGAGTGAATACACTACTTGGAAGTGCTGCACCAATGTGTATATGCAACTTCATCAAAGCGAACCAGTGTATATGTCATTAATTACTTGTTGCACTTCTAGACTTTAGACATACCCAGATCATTACATATACAATGATAATACATATCTTAGTAACTAGATATGGTTCATCAGATCACATAAAGATAATTCATTATGATCCTGATCTATTATAGATCTCGTCCATCAACATTGAAGCTAAACACAATCAACCAAACTGAATATGCAGAATACTGACACCAGTAAATAATCATCAACAACCAAAACCATTTGTAACTTCAAACATCATAGCTCATATGGTATATGCTACTTAGATGTATCTAACCTGCGTATGTATGTGCTTCTATCATAGTCAACTAGCGTATACATCTCTAAATATTCATTCATGAGTTGCAGCTATTTCAAACTTAAGCTATACCGAGATCAGAATATTACATGTGTCAATATACAGATCTAGAATAAACATGATCAAAGCATATAGAGATGATTCATTCCAAGCCATTAGATCCTGATCTATCCTTAGATCTTGTTCTCCATCTACCACTAAAATTCATCCTTAGCTCAGATCAAGCAAAGCATCATGAACCCATAACTTGCATCCTAGATCTCATACTTCATCAGATATTCAAGACTTTCTTAGTACCTTTACCTAATGATCCTCTTTTCCTTTTATAGTCTTATGCCTTACTCAATACCATGGTCCAAAACCATTGAGAACCAATACTAGGAACCCAATACCTGGGTTCAACACTTCGAAGACAATACCAAGGACCAATTCCATAGGTATAAATACCACGGACCCAAAAATAAGCTTTCCCACATGTACGCGCTTTTCCGTGCATGAAAGTGTGTGCATACGCATATGCGACTTTTGATCATAAATCCCGCGTGTATACGCTCCTTTGTATATAGTGAACCTGCGTGTATAACCTGTATGCATACCCTACTTGGTATATAGCGAACCTGCGGATATACGCGACTTGGTACATAGTGAACCTGCGTATAACATGCGTATGTACACGACTTGGTATATAGTGGACCCACATATATACTCTTCTTTCTTCATTCTTTATAGCCTGATCATCAACTCTTTGCTACTGACCTGTTGCAATATGATCTGTCATCTGTGTGAGTTGCCATCAAGGACAACACTTGTATCATAATGCCAATAATCTCCCCCTTCAGACCTGATGGCAAAGGTAACTTGTCGTACTGAGAACTGTCATCTGATTCCTTTGAGCTGTTCTACATCCCATGTATTTTGTCACATCTAATATCTCTTCTATAGATTCATCTAGTTATATATAAACGAGTTGTTCTTCAATGAGTGGGTTGCCATCAAGTATAACACATGCATCATAATGCCAACAATCTCCCCCTTTGGACTTGATGGCAACAACACAAAATCACTCTCCCCCTTTGACATCAAGGGCAAAGGGAAGATCAAGATATTCTCTTTCCTTGATAAACATTCCATTGTCCATACTCCCCCTGAGTACCTGCTGAAATCTCTAAATGAGCTCCCCCTTTGTATATGCTGAAATCTCTACTCTGCTGAAGTATGTTGTTCATGCTCCCCCTGACTGTAAGCAAGCTCTGCAAAATGATGTTCTACAAGAAGAATATGACTCTATCATAAATGACCTTCCTATCACCAAAGACTCATGCGTACATCCATTTCCCAACCAAGTGTGGATATACAATATTGACTCATCCACCCAACCAAGTGGGGATACACTAGATACCAAATGTTTGTACATGACTGAAATATTACATCATCCTTCTCATGCATAGTGGGGGTACAAATTACATCATATGACCAAAAGTGATTCATCAAATGACTATAATAGATAGAGACAAACTGTTACATCATCAGACTTGATATGACCTTTACATGACATTTATAACAGAGACCAAACATCTAAATAAGATCATGATAGTCATCAACAACTATCATACACAATGTATGATCTGCTCCATAATCATCTGACAACAACATTTAGACCAGCAACCTGTATATGTTCATAACCTATAACAAGGTATGTTTGCATCAACTCATCCTTTTGAATGGGATTCTGCATATGACATATAGAATCATATGTGAAAAAAACCATAGTCATCTCATCAACATCAAGATCTACATTATCCAAGTATCATCACTTGGGAACATCTGCATCAATCAACATATGTAAGTATCAACCTATCATTATATAGGTAAGAAATCATCATAATCATGTCTCCAACAATGGACCTTTGAGTAATCATTCATGTATCTAGCACTACGTATCTTGAGCTCAAGATCATTTGTCAATACTTCTTGATATCATCAACAACAACAATCCTTATCCACATGAGTGCCAAGAACTATATGAATCCCACATCATAACTGTATTATATGATCGTTATGCATATGATAACAATAGCATATGAGTGACTCATCATCAAGTAGTGAAGATGTGTATTCAAGTTGTGTACTTCCCCTTATCCTTATGAAGACCACCATGTAAGCACCATATATGCATCATCAGAGAATCAACCACAAATCTGATCTGAACATGAACTATGTAACCCCAAGAATCATATGATATTTTGTCATGGGCAACTCATAACCATATCATAGCAAGATATATCATTTAGCCATATAAGCATAATCACCAAAGGATACTAACCATAATGCCAAAAATGCATTATTAAAAGCATATGCTCCCCCTGAACCTGTGCCATATTGTTTACTGTTAGATCTAATCATGCATATATCAGCAACAAGTATCAAGGCATCATCATCCACAAGTTAAGATCAAAACATTTCTAAACATCTTACAAGTATCAAGACATTTCCACACATCATCAACAGATTGTAACTATTATCAAACAGAGCAAATAATGGACTGAATCATATCAGACCCTTTTTCTTGAGTCTGTCCCACTACTTTTCCTCAAACTAACATATATGTGATTGTGCAATGTCTAACTCGCGTATATACGTAGCTTCCATTTATGAAACTTGCATATGAGATTTAGGACACTAAAGTTTTACAATTTCAGCTCCCCCTCAATCTGTTATGTTTGTATATTGTGTTGTGCCACATCTTTCTGACTGTACTTCCTTCTTCCATATCTTCAAGTGTGATGATGTTTTCTCCTTTTGGTATGGTGCCCGTACTTTGTTCCTGCATTCCTTTGCTATATGTCCAAGCTTGTTACATGCATAAGATCTTACGTGTTTCATATTCCTTCTGTAGTGATCAACAACTCTGTAACCAAACATATTGCAAGAAAAGCAATAACCCTTAAAGTACTTGGAACGTGATGATCTTTCTATGTGATGGTCTTGAACCATTCTTCTTCTGCATTTGGCTACAAGATAACATTCAACATTATTTATTGGAGGAGTAAAAGATTTTCTTTGAAGGATTTATTTCCTTGGCTATTGATGGGGTTGTCCTCTCATCTCCTTGTTGATTATTTTAGATTTCTCATTAGAGTTCCTTGCATCTCCTTGTCAGCTAGATTCATCTTCAACAGATTCATAAAAACCAAGGCCAGTTCTGATAGTAGGAGACCTTTGACTGCTAAGAATATCATCCAAGATCTTAGTACTATCTTTAAATCATAAGAGCTTATCCTTTTCTTCTAATTTATCTTTTAGAATATTTACCTCAACCTAATGTTGCTCTTCCTTTTCAAGATACTGCTTCTTCATGTTTTCTTCATCTTTTCTTTCTTCTTCCAACTGATGTCTTAGTTCAAGAACTTCGTTTTCTTGTTTTTCAAGAGCTTGGAGTAGTTCATTATTCTGCTTATTTGATTCTTCAAGATATTCTTTTAGCGAGAGGATCGTAGCTTCAAGACTTTCATAGTAACTGGATCTATCTCTGAGTTTCTTGGTTGTTGTGCTCCTTTCATTGACTTCTTTTCTTAATGGTGTCACTTAATCCTGCAACTTTTGACATTGATCTTCCTTGTCCTTGAATAACTTACTTACCTTGTTTCCTTCCTCTAATTGAGCTTTTAGTTTGGTAGCTTCTTCTTTGAAGGCACATTCCCTTTTGTTCAATAGATCTTGTTGATCTCTAATTTTGTCTATAAGCCTTTTAAATTTTGCATCTATTTGATATCTTTCTTGCTCACCCATAAGAGAAAATTCAATTGTTTCGCCATCACTTTCATCATCTTCAAATGGATGGATAAATGTCTCACCAGAGGATAACAAATTCATACCTGATAGTTCTTTTGCTTGTTCATCTTCATCCTGAAGTGATTCTGAATCTAAAGTGCTTCTTCCACATATTCCCCAATCGATTCTCCCACTGTCATAGCTCTTCTGAGATGTCTTCTTCTTCTTAGGCACTTTCTTCTTAAGCTTCTTTCCCATTGTTCTACGGATCTCCTTCAAGCAATGAAGCTTCTACCAAAGGACCTGCTCTGATACCAATTGCTGGAAATAATACTGAGGGGGGGGGTGAATCAGTATTATCAAATAAATATAACTTTTTCATTTCCATATTAAGATTCATATACGCTACTTCATTTAAGGAATACCGTGTGTATATGAAATTGTGTGTAATGCAACAAGCGTATATTCAGTAAACTTATGATTCAGTTAGTTGATCTTTAATGAGTGCATTATAACATTATTAACCATATGAATAGTAAACAGGAGCAGTAAAATAGAACAGATCATCACACATGAGAAGCACACATGAACACCATGATGTAAGGTGGAAACCCAATGTGGGTGAAAACCACCTGCTGCAAGTCGTCTCAATATTCTTTTTAATAAGAAACTTGTTTTTACAATGGTTATGTACTGGTGCAGTCTTATACTAGTACACAGGCTTCTACCTGTAGAAGGCTATAACCTTCTCTCATTCTCTAGACTCTCGTGGAAGGGAGCTACAACTCCCTTAGCTATTGTACTAGTTGATGCATTTACTATTATGTAGGTGTCGGCCTACTGAATGCTCCAACCTTTACTCGTTTTCCAGCTACTACTCGAAGGGAGCTACCAACGCCTTATCTCTTGTACTAGCTAATGTACTAGTACGTAGGTGCTCACCTACAAAAGGCTACAACCTTCTCTTTCTTCCTGCAGTTACCACGTTTCATAAATTTTCAGACTGGATACTCATGGAACACAACATCGTAATCTGAAGGCCACGTTTCATCCAATTTTCATACTGGACCCATCAATATCATTGAAGCACACAATCAATCAATACTAGCATCATCAATCTCTGAATCACCCAATACTGAATCACTGAAACCCTCTCAACGAAATGCAGTCACCAGAACATAGAGCAAAACACTGAACTCTGCAACAATATTCAGAACCAATTGTATCATCAAAAATCATGCATCGGAGTGAGTACGTTACTTGGAAGTGTCGAACTAGCGTATATACGTAACTTCATCAAAGCAAACCAGCATATATGTCATTAATTACTTGTTACACTTCCTGACTTCAGTCATACCCAAATCATTACAATACAAGGATAATACATATGTTAGCAACTAGATCTAGTCCATATATCACATAAAGAGAAGTCATTATGATCCTGATCTATTATAGATCTCATCAATCAACATTGAAGCTAAACACAATCAACCAAACTGAATATGTAGAATACTGACACCAGTAAATAGTCATCAACAACCAGAACCACTTGTAACTTGAAACATCATAGCTCATATGGTATACACTACTTAGATGTATCTAACCTGTGTATGTACGCACTTCTATCATAGTCAACCAGCATATACATTTGTAAATATTCATTCATGAGTTGTAGCTATTTCAAACATAAGTTATACCTAGATCAGAACATTACATGTGTCAATATACAAATCTAGAATAAACATGATCAAAGCATATATAGATGATTCACTCCAAGCCATTAGATCCTAATTTATCCTTAGATCTTGTTCTCCATCTACCGTTGAGATTCCTCCTTAGCCCAGATCAAGCGAAGCATCATGAACCCATAACCTACATACTATATCTCATACTTCATTAGATATTCAAGACTTTCTCAATACCTTTTCCTAATGACCTTCTTGTCCTTTTATAGTCTTGGGCCTTACTCAATGCCATGGTCCAAAACCATTGAGAACCAATACTAGGGACCCAATACTTGGGTTCAACACTTCGGAGGCAATATCAAGGACCAAAATCATAGTTCTAAATACGACGGACCCAAAAATAAGCCTTCCCACATGTACGCACTTTTCCGTGCATGAAAGTGCGTGCATACACATACACAACTTTTGATCATAAATCCCGCGTGTATATGCTCCTTTGTATATAGTGAACCTGCATGTATAACCTGTGTGTATGCCCTACTTGGTATATAGAAAACCTGCGTATATACGTGACTTGGTACATAGTGAACCTGCGTATAACCTGCGTATGTACGCGACTTGGTATATAGTGAACCTGCATATATACTCTTCTTTCTTCATTCTTTGTAGTCTGATCATCAACTCTTTGCTATTGACCTGCTGCACTATGATATGTCATCTGTGTGAGTTTCCATCAAGGACAACACTTGTATCATAATGCCAACAATCTCCCCCTTTGGACATGAAGGCAAAGCTAACTTGTCGTACTGAGAATTGTCATTTGATTCCTTTGAGTTGTCCTGCATCCAATGTATTTTGTCACATCTGATATCTCTTCTGTAGATTCATCTAGTTATATATAAGTGAATTTTTCTTCTACGAGTGGGTTTCCATCAAGTACAACATATGCATCATAATGCCAAAATCATCCAGACGGATTACCGACCCCTGCAGTTCATACAGACCCAATGGAAACTTTAAAATGATTGCCATCAAAAGTGGTCCACATAGCTGCAACAGTTCCATTTAAATATCAAGTATAAGGAGGGCAGCACCAATAATGTTGCAGATTTCCTTAGTCAACCACCGATCATGGCGTTAACCACCGTGCTCAACTCTTGTGGGCATGAGACTTTTGATTGGCCATTTCTTTACAAAAGTGACCCAGAATTCAGCCACACATACCAAACACTCTTAGAGGGTCAACATGTTCTAGATTTTCACCTCCAGGATGCCTTGTTATGCCATATGGGTCACCTTTATGTTCCTTCAAGCAAGCGTGAAAAGATGATTTTGGAAGCACACTATAGTCCGGCTGCTAAGCATTTTGGTGTCAAAAAAATGGTGGCAGTACTGCAGAAGTATTTCTATTGGCCGAATCTTCGACAAGATATTGGGAAGTACATTAGATCATGCACTCCTTATTCCATTGCCAAGCCGATCATCAAGAAGTAAGGCCTTTATACCCTGCTTCCTACCACTAGTCGACCTTGGGAATCCATCTCCATGGATTAAATGTTAGGCCTTCCTTCCACTATGCATGGAAATGACTGTGTTTTTGTGGTCATTGAGAGGTTCTTGAAGATGGCCATTATGGTGGCCTGCAAGAAGAATATCATAGTAGAAGCCACTGCTAAACTATTACTTGAATGAGCGTGGGTACACTCAGATCAGGAAAGCAAGTTCCTTAGTACATTTTGGTCCAGTCTCTGGTCGATGTTGGACACCAAACTCACTAAGTCCACAACCTTCCATCCTCAAACTCATGGTCAAACAGAGGTTGTCAATATGATGATCATACACATTCTATGCATGTACAACTCAAAGAATCCATGTACATGGGACGATAACCTCCCCTATGTTTAGCACAGTGACAACCAGGCTCTCCACAACTCGACTGGCCATAACCCTCTTCGGGTGGGCTTGGGATTCCAACCACTATGTCCCATTGATGTGGCCAGGCCATTTGCAGCTACTCACACAGATTCAGCTCTTGCCTAGTTCGAAACATATAAGGAAAAAAACTTCATTGAGCACATCCAACATATTTTCCAACAGGTCCATGAAATTCTAGAGAAATCAAATTCCAAGTACAAGCAACGACATGATCAACCTCGGGTGCCACACAAGTTTCAGGTGGGAAATAAATTCTAGTTGCATTTGCAAAAGGAATTCCTTACCGGAGCCTATCGGAAGCTCACACCACTCTGATATAGTCCTTACACCATTACCAAGGCTATGGGAGACAATGTGTTTGAGCTCACCATTCCCCCATTCCTTGGCCTACATCCAGTGTTCAATGTGGACCACCTTTAGCCATGCTTTCCACCATTACTAGACACATCTGACATTGCAAAACAACTCACACCCACAGAGTTAAACCCAAATTGCATGGAAAAAGATGCATCTAATCAGATCATGGACACACATATCAAGCACACTCGCCAGCAAAATATCCAACTGTATCGAGTTTTCAAAGCAATCCAACTCCTTCACCCAGGCAAGTAGCTCACCAGGGACCAAGTTCAGCAGAAGTTCCCTCATCTCATGGAGGAACTCAACGAAATGGGGACCATTGCTTCCTAACTCAGGAGGAATGATCCAGGTGGATATTGGTGGCCACGCGCCAATTCCACTTGGACCCCCACCATTGCTTCTTTCAGTTTTTTAGTTTCCCTAATTATAGCACAGTTTACTATTTTTAGCAGTTTTGCAGATCCTAAACTTCGAGAGCTATTTTGAGGCCCTAAACAATGGTTTTTTGGGAAATCTACCACCAACGATTTTCTTCCTAACATTGTCTTCTATGTCATAGTCCTCGGAGAGATATTTCCAAAGGGTTATCATGCGCATCAAACGGAGATAATATGACCAAGTCACGACCCTGGGAAGTTGGTTGTCCAACTCACCTAAATGAGGCCCATAAACCCTTGGTGTTACATCTCCTCGGGTTAGGGTTTTGGTTGTTTAGGGTTTTCTCTTATTGTTCAATAATAAAAAGGACATTGAGCCTCATTGTAAGACAACTCAAAGGAATGTAGCCGCCACATCTATTCTCAGAGATAAGATACCATTGCCCTCGTTGGTTTATTTCCATTCTTGTTTGTAAGCATATTTCAATATTTTACATTAATGAAATGAAGTATTATTTCTGCCGCATCTCTGTGTTTACGATTATCTCTATAGTTTTTTACATTCCTGATTAAATCCAGATCATAATAACTCTTACATTTTCTGGGTACATTTCTATGCCATCCATGGAAACTAGATGTCCTAAGTAGTGTAACTCAATCTAGAATAAATTACACTTTCTGATATTAGCATGCAACTGACTCTCTCTCAACAATCTCAACACTATTGCTAAATTCTCCACATGCTCTTCTTCATTTTTTCAATATACCAATATATCATCGATGAACACAATAACAAACTTCTCCAAATATAGACACAACACACTATTCATTAAGCGCATAAGGGTAGCTAGAGCATTATTTAAACCAAATGGCATAACAACAAACCCATAACTCCCTTACCTAGTATGGAAAGTTGTCTTGTAGTTGTCCTCTTCTTTAATGCGTACATGATGATATCTGGATCTTAGATTAATCTACGAGAACATTGTTTTTCCATTTAACTGATCGAATAAGTCATCAATCCTCGATAATAGATTCCTATCCTTTATGGTCACTTTGTTTAACTACCTATAATCAATGCATATTCTGAGAGTACCATTCTTCTTCTTCACAAACAATATCAGTGCACACCATGGCGATACACTTGGCATAATGTACCCCTTGTCAATCATTTCCTTCAACTGCAGCTCCAAATCTACGAACTCAACTATACTTATCGTATCATGAACCTATGATGTCAGTGTTGCCCCTAACACCATCTCAATAGAAAATTCTACTTCCCTATGAGGTGGCAACTCTGAAATTTTTCGACGAAATACATCTTGAAACTGCTGTATAATTGGGTACATTTTCAATCATTTTCATTGTCAACTTCCTTACCTTTTTCACTAGAAATGTGCACTGCAGATAACACAAACCCTTTCTTGTGACTATTCTTGGTTGGCATAGCTACCAGCTTCCTAAATGACTTTTCTTTCTTCTTACCCCGCAAAGATCTTTGTTCCCCATTGTCATCCAAGCACTCAATTTATTTTTCATAACAAACAACCTTGGTTATATGAGGGTACAATCAATCCATTCCCAATAGCATGTTGTATGATCCCAACAGTGATAAATTCAAGTGTGTTGAGGTAGGCATACCATTCAAATAAAATGTACAAGATCTTACCTAATGAGGAAATCACTTCTTTGTCCTTGTATCCAATTGCACTAACCAAGACTCTACATGCACTTCTTTATTCAAACCACACTTATCCATGAGGTTAGGATTAACATAACTATAACTAGAACTAGGGTCAATCAAAATAGAAACAAGTTGATCACAAATATTATCATCCATATGAATGATAGATGCCTGAAGGTTTTCCTCTCTATTATCTAGCACTGCATAGATCACAGGAATACTCTACCCAACATCTCCCACTGTCTGTGCCTCTTAAGAATTGTAGATATGTGGTCTAACACCTCGATATTGTGGACAACATATCCTGTGATGCTCTCCTCCACAAGCTTAAAACCACACGAGCTCCTTATTATGCTCCTCATATTGAAATTCTTTTCCTTTGTTAGGTGCATTAAACTTCTTAGATGGCGCTACATTCTCTTCATTACCTATATCTTGAGGTATTTCTCGCTTCTTGTGCCATTTTCCTTTGTTCTTATCATTGCCTTTCTAGTCTTTCTTATTCTTAGATCTATGTTTTGTTTTCTCATTGAAATTATTTAGCTTTTGGATGGCCTCCTCCAATGATCTAGGCTCATCGAACTCAATCTTGTATTTCAATGCAATCAGTAACCCACTAGTGAGTCTCTGAATCTTTAACTTCTCTTCCTTGAGGCAAGGCACATATCTCAGTAGCTCCAAGAACTTGCTAGTGTACTCCTTACTTTTCATTGATCCCATGTTTATATAATAAAATTACTTTTCCATGTCATCAAAGTATCTCTATGATAGTTACTTCTTCTTGAATAGTATCATGAATTCATTCGAGGTCATGTCCTCCTCATGAATATGTCTGACGTTCTTCACATCTTCCCCCCAAATATCTTCTTTACTTTTCAGAATGAATGTAGTTATTTTCGCTTTCATGTTCCTTAAACAATTATGCAACCTGAAGAACTTCCTCATACCAAGCAACTAGGCCTCTGCATCCTCTAATTTCTTTATCTCTCCATCAAATGTATGTGGCTTTAATTTCTTAAACTCATTCGGCAAATATGACTTGTCACTCCTTCTGTAAGGATGATAATGATGTCGATCTTCATGTGTGTGAGAACCATAAATAGAATAGTACCTGTGTCTATCACCATTCCTATCTAAAGTATCCAACAATCATCCATCTCTAACTGTGTCATCTCTATTTGACCTGTGCTCACCATGAGAACTATTGTCATATGCCCCATTATTTTTGTCATCCTACTTAGGGCTAATCCAAAGTAGCACCTGTCGCTCCAATTCTGAAAAAATCTGAAGTATCACTACATTTAGCTCTCGTTGTTTCTCCTATGCATGTATGATTTTGTCATTGTTTGCCTTACATCTCCTTATTTATCCCTTTAAGATTCTCAAGATGCTTTCCAAATCGGAAGAGTGTCCAACACCATGCTCCTCATCTGATCCATAGGGAGAGTCTCGAGAAGTGTAGTCTACCATCTTTTGAGGAATCTTTGATATTTGTGCTGCAAGGTATATCATGTTAGTTAAACCAAATCACAATAAGCCAACATACCTTATCATAATTCAAGGAGGATACCTCATCTGGAGGATCAAAAAATCATCGTAATACCTATATAACATATTCATGATAGCATATAGAGATATAAAAAATAAGCATGCAAGCATATAACCATCATTCTAGCTAAATTCTAGTTATCAAAGCATGACAATATCAACTACACATACCATGTCCTCATGCATGACAACAACCATCACATAACTGTACTAACGTGGATAAACAATGCATAACCAACCATACACTCATGACGACACATTCTAGGACAACACCATCAAATTCGCATGGCAGCCTCACTGCAACCATAAACCATAACATACAAATGCAACAATCACACTGTCTTACAACATAATAAACACATATGAAACAAACATGAATACATGGCCAACAATCAAGCCATCCAATCTGAGGGGTGACCCATCTTCTGATACCACTATGTAACACCCTCCTCCCACATCTACCTAAGTCACTGACCAACCAGGGTAAACATGTGACAAGAAGTTACTATGATAGGATTTGACCCCCTATATGTCAGTTAAGGATGTGGAATGAACAAAATCATACCATACAAGCCTTTCACATTAATAGAAAAACTCCACAACCCACCCCACCACTCAGGTAACCAACCCCTTGGTCCCACTTAGTTCTTAGAAAATTAAACCCCCATATGCTATGTTGATATGGAAAAGCATGCATCCAAGAGGCTCTAGATGCTACCACAACATGGGCATGCATGTGTTTGGGGAATTTTCTCCTTAGAGTTGTGCCCGTGACTCTAGGATTTGTGCCACATTTTTAGGCCCGTAACCTAGATCAGTTCCCAAAATTGAATGACAGGTTCATAAATGAATTATCATAACAAAAAAATGTTACATCTACAGAAATATTGATAGGGACTAGACTGGACCCCTCCTAGGCATGACAGGCATTTTGTGAAACATGTTGCAAATATGAGATCTATAGGTATTAACAACAAAATTGAGAATAGGGGTCTCATACTTATCTGAGAATTTTTAAGAAGCATTGATGCCTTAATACATTAGTTCCCAATTGATCTATTAGGCCATAAATACTATTCGTTCATTTACAAGTAAAAACATAATAATATCCATACATAGACACTATCATAATACATGCTCATAACAAGCATCATAACCACATAAAATGCCAAGGAAACTATAGCCATATATTCCACATATAAAACAATACAATACTCATGAAATAACAAGGAGTAATAACCTCATATTAATGAAGAAAAGGCCAATGAGGTTCAAGACTAGCATGAACCACCTGACCGTAGACATGGCTGAGCCAAATCTCTCTTCATCGAGTCACCTCCATGTCGCATTCCAAGCATGAATGTGGGATCTCATAAAATACATCAATCAAAATCATCGAGGGCTTCCAGAGGCCAAACCACCTCAACCCATCAAACAGCGACTCAGACTAACGATTGTACATTAAAAACCATTACCAGATCAGTCTCTACCTGAGCCTTCTAGGGCTCCAAAGTGTTTGTTACAACCAACTCTTCTAGGACTAGTAAATTAACCCACAATTGATACAAGGCTCCAAAGCATTTGTCCAACTAAGGCTCCAAGACTAGTAACTCAACCTACCAAGGGCTCCAAAAGATGTGTCTAACCAAGGCTCTAAGACTAGTAACTAAACCCACAACTGATACAGGGTTCATGAGCATTTGTCCAACCAAGGCTCTAGGAACTAGTAACTCAACCCAAGCTAAAGGAAATAAGAGAACAAACCAGAAAAATAAAGAAATGAACCCAATACACCATGGATATCGAGGAAATGGAAAAGCTAGGCAAATCCGTTGTCAATACGGGAAATCCTTCATGCCAATGAAAAATCATTACCAATAAACCACATTTGTATGCCATGCATGCCAAAACTACTGAGGAAAACATACATGCAACTCGATACTTGCAAGGAAAGTAGATGTTGACCCTAATGTACGGTTGCACTTTCCTACTTTTCCTTTGACTTTTTTCTCCAAAACTCCAAGTATGCCACACTCTCCAAGAGTGCTCCAAGAAGACTCTTTCCAAGAGTATGAAAGAGAGAGAATAGAGAGAGATCTAAAACCGAGCCAGTAAAAGTATGTGAATTTATCCTCATAATCCTTTTTTATTATTGCGGCCTCTATTTTCTTCTTTTTCTATTATTTTACTTCACTTACCTCCTCGCATGCAACCTATGACCTTTCACCTCCCTTTTCTCATAATTTCCATTATTTTCATAAATAAATGTGTCGAAATGCCACTTTGGCTTTCCAAATTCTTTTCCAATCTCCTTAGTCATTAATAAATCACTTGTGATCCCCATCAATATGCTTTTTCCCAACATTCAACTTGTAATAAATGTCCCATCAATCACTGTTATTATTTTTCTTTATTAACTTTCATTACATTGATTTTTCACTAGGGTTGTTATAAAATGTCCAAGGGTTTCCTGGCACCATCCTTGCTTTGTAGGTCCATCATTGTCTTCAAAAGAGATACGGTTATTTTTAATAATGGAAAATCCATCATGATCCTAATTTGTCAATAGCTAGAAGATTATAGCTTCTTATGAAAACAAATTTTAATTTAATTTTATGGGAGAAGGTAACATTTTTAGAGAAGGTAACATATTAATATTTTAAACCATTCTTGACTCATATTGATTAATTCCAATTTTTTTTTAATAAAATATTAATATCAAATTTCCAATTTAATAGATGTTATATTAAAAACCTTAATACAGTATTACTCATATTAAAAGTTGATAATTTAAAAAAAAGTGCATCTTTATATTACATCAAAATCTATACAAATATGAGAAACATTTGTTATAACCTTCTTTGCCACTTGACTATAATGAGATAGAACCAAGTTCAACAAACATCATTTATTAGGTAGATTTCATCCCCTTTTAGCCTTTATTTCACTTATATGGGTATTTCAAGGGAGTTATGATCTGAAATTGGAGGAGAACTTCTCCTTCCTAAAAATTGATCATTCTCTCACACTTTGCAAGTAAAAATGGGCCTTAAACAAACAAACGTTTTTGTGTTGTCTCTCTTCTTGAATTATTTTATGAGGTAAATGATGATATGTTAATTGTTTAGATTTCACATGTAAAGCTAACTGATTAACCTTGAATACACCTTAATAACTTGTGTTTGTGTAAGCCCCATTTTTACTTGCAAAGTGTTAGATGACAATCAATTTTTAGGAAGGAGAATTTTTCCTCTAATTTCAGACCAATTGGTATCAAAGTTTTTTAGACCAAGTTGCAGGAATGGGCAAGAAGCTTGAAAGTCCCCAAGAGTTAGGGGAGATGAACTTTTCTCTTCAAATTGAGAATGTTGAATTGAGGAGAATAGTTGGAGTTGTTGAAAAGGAGAAGAAGCATATGTGCCTTCAGTTGTAGCATGTGCTTGAGAAACAAGGTGGTGAATGTTCCACTCCAAAAGAAACAAAGAATTCCTTAACAGCTTGCAAAGAGGATACTGGTGTAGTTACTAAGGAAACCTTCAAAGAAGAATAGATGCAAAAATATAATCCATAAGCCTACGAGAGGAAAATATTAGGTAGAGTATTTGTATAGTTTGTTCCTTTGTAAATTTTAAATGTTTGTTGTTGTTGATACCTATTTTGGGTACATTCTAAACTGAAATAAGAATAATCACTATTTGAAACAAGTATGTTTTCCTTTGGTATGTTATTTTGTTGGCTTGTTTAGAAGTCGAAATGTTTCATGACTTTTGCGATGAAAAATGGTTGTCATCCATTTTATCTACAATTTTGTCATGTACTCATGATACAAGTGTTCAATAGGAAACTTGTGGTGAATGAAATCTTTGATACAGATTGTACAAGAAATTACTATGTTTTTCTGGACAAAATCAAGTGTTTCAGTGAAATATTGTAGCTAAAGTACTTTTGTGTATAAGCAAAGTTTGAGTCAGTGCATGGCAAGCATTGAGTTACTTCCAATTCCCAAGATGGAAATTCAGGTTTGTCTTCAACAATGGAACATCAAGATGAAGCTGTTTGGGGCATAAAAGATGGGTTTGAAGAGAATTTTCAGAGTCGATTCATCGATGCTTTTGTTCTTGCATGGCAATACGAATTGTGGCTCAATTCTTGATAGGATGTTAAGGTCTTCATGTAGAGGGCAAGTGTAGTACCTTCATTCAAGATTGAAGGAACCAATTGAAAATAGAGAATTAAGGATTGATTTTGTGAACATTTTTAGTTTTTTCCTCATTGTTTTTACTAGGAGAAGATAAATTTTGGAGTCCAAAATCTCTTTATTAGGAGGTATGGTTTGGAGATCAAAAGTTAACACAAAAATGAAAGTCCCCAAAATCTTCTGAAACTAGCGTCAAGTCGTAGCGTTTGTTTTCCTAATTCCAACAACACTTGTTTTGCCTCAATCTGATGTCGTATGACAAAGTTATGATGTCGTAATTGTTTGAATCAACAATTACAAATTTTGCAAGGTTCGTTGACTGGGCAATTGCACCATTGATGTCGGTATATCTACTAGGTGTGTGTAGACCAATCTTCAAATGATAGGTGGTAGTCTCGTATAGGGAAGGATAGTGTACTTTGATTTGCTTGATTTGTTTGTGGATGTCCAATGAGAGGATGCAACATGGCCCAATAAGAGATTGCTCCGCATGCACCCAGTAGACATGCTGACATCAGCAGTACGACTGCCCAGTCAACCATCCCTAATTTTTTTTAAGTGTTGAGTGAAATGATAAGAACACCATAAATTTGGCATATGACATCATATTGAGGAGAAACAAGTGTCGTTGGAATGAGAACAACGATCACTATGACTTGACACAAGTTTTAAAATATTCTAGGCACTTTCATTTTTGAGCTAAATTTTTATCTATAGATCATATGCCACCTATTTATTTCCTTAAATTGGTTTGCATAACCTCTTTGGAAATTCCACCCATATTTTTCACTTTACAAGCCAATGACGAATTTGGAGATGATGGAGTTCACCCAACCCACACTGCATCTCCGACCCTGCTAACATAGCTAGACTGCTCCATAGATTTCAGTGATAAAGAGTACATAAAGTGTACTAACAAAAAGAGTGCCTAGTTTCTCCTTAAAGGAAACATTCGCCTGCAAATAACTCACTCTAAAAATAATGAAAACCTACTATCAGTCATGACACAATCAACAAGAAAATGGGTTCTCACATTAAGGTCATGTACTCTATTTCAAAACGAGCATAACAAGTACAACAATTCCACATTGAATTGCTAAAAGAGAACTTTGCTCAACAAAACATAGTGAGAAAAGACAAACATGAGCTATACCAAATAAGCAATAGCTATTACAATTAACATTTGTATGCTAGAAAATCCCTACAAGGCCCACTCCATGTTAAAATGCCTTCAATAACTCCTCCAAAACACTAATTTATCATTACACCCATGGACTCAAACCTGAATAAATTCTATTTAGATGTGATCCAGTTAGTAAAAGGAGACTCCCATTAAATCTAGAATGTCCAAAAATCCCTATCCAGACTCTTCTTGAGCTCCAAAAGGAAAAAAACTCATCAAGTTATGACTCTCTTGACCATATCTTGTTATCCATCCTACAAACTTGATAAGCCTGCAAACAAAGTGACAGTGGAGTTGTCTATAATGCGACTTTTTGGAGATTCCGGTGACAGAATCTGGCAGAAGAAATGAGGTTAAATCTTGATTTTTAGAAGTTAAAATGGTTTTCTAACTGCATATTTGGATTCAGCACCCTGAAAAACCCCTGGGAGCCTTTTCTTGTGTAGAAACTAGCTATCAAACTTGGGATTCCAATAAATTGCTGCCGGATTTTGACCGGAAAATTCCGCCGGAAAAGCTTTCAAAAAGTCTCATTATAGACAACTGCAGTCACAATTATTCCCTAAAATCCACTCGAGAGGAAGCTTGAGTGTTGTGGTAAGGCATTTTAGGCCATTAATGGAGGTCGTGTGTTTGATACCACTCGAGGCTATCCAGGCCCTTAACAAATTTTTGGCCCACCACGAGCTGTCATATGGCAGCCTTTAGTTGGGCCATGTGGAATCCTCTCATTTGACCACCACAAACAAATTCAACCAATCAAAATGCACCATCCTGCCATGTACAAGGCTACCACTTAGAAAGATAGGATTGGTCTACATAGGCGTACTAAACATGCTGACATCAAAAATACAACTGCCTAGTCAACCAACCCTACAAATCTTTTATCTGTTGAGTGAAACTACCAAACCGTCATAACTTTGTCATACAACATTGGGTTGAGGAAGAACAAGTGTCATTGGAATTAGAAAAATGAACACTATGAGTTGATGCAAGTTTCAAAATGTTCTAGGAAATTTCATTTTTGAGCTAAAATTTTATCTCTAGATCAAGTTAGTACATCTAAAAGGGGTGAAATTAGATAATTGACTAATTTCTCATAACAATTTTGTAGGAATTCCATAACTATGAAATAATAATTATCTCATAATTGGTAAAAAGCTTATAATTGAGAAAAATGTTCTGGACATTTTCATTCCAAAGGAGATCAACTTGACCTTCTTGTGTATGAGTTGGATATGGGTTCATTATTATAGAGTTTTCCTAACTTCTCAATCAAGGAAAATTTCAAGAACCACCCTAGATTTATATGTATAATAAATAGGAAAATCCCCATGATACATAGGGATAATGGAAGGCAACTTTATCAATAATATAATATGTATATAAAAAAAATTTGGTGAATCTCTCACCAGATTATATTATCTTGTAAAGTCATGGCAAATCTTTCACTCAATAATAAAACATTGTGAATTCTTGGAGAATGTTTTTTTAATGTATGAAACCATATATGATAATAGGAAAACATGTTCATTAAACTGTAATATAATAACATACATGTTTGGAAAAAAAAAAAAAAAATTCTCTTCCTACAAACAAAGTTGCAAGTTTCAGTGGCCGTGCTAATCAAGGTTCTTATTGTACACTCTTTCATATCCTTCTATTAGTTTTGATAATATTTCACAACAAAATTCTTGTAGGTGCTGATCTTGACCACCAGTTATGTCAAGGTAGGAGAGATTAATATTTTCTCTAGCACTTTTTTCAAGCTACCACTTTTGTTAAGCTATCAAATTTCTTTCTTATTCCATAGACTCCAACTGCGAGATAAAAAAAACACATCAAGTTTGTTTACCTCAACACGCCAAGAAGTAGCAAGCCCCAACTATGTAATATAAGAAAGTAGTACTTATTCCAAAGGCCTGCAAGGGATCTAATGTAAAGAAGTGACTATTGTAGAAGACTTCCAATTAATATATAAATATATAAATGTAGATTTATTATTATTTTAATTGGAAATATTCATTTAAATAATAAAATTTAATTATGTCTCTCCCAATCTAAAATTCTTATTAGCATAATTCACTACCTTCATATGTCTTGCATTTTTAAAAAGAGTTGTAACATGTGGTTTAATTTATGTTTTGGTGCACAATCTCTGCCTTTTAGGAAAATATAGTGCAATGGTCCAACCCCTACTGATCATTACGACAAACTAAGAATAATAGAGAAGATGAAAGGTTGCACACACCAACATATTTTTCAAACAACTAATCCAACATGTGTACCTTAACATTTCCATGAAGATATCATATTGAGAGCATTTGAAAAATGGTGGGAAATTTGGGCAACGACTATCTATCGTCTACGAGGGTGATGCGGAAAGAGTGATAAGATTTCACTATTTTGATTTTTTTTGTTAAATAAAAAAAACCAATGTTAATGGAGATATTGGTATTTTTTACTAAATTTTGTGAAGTGACTAAATGTAACTTTAACCATTCACCTTAAGATGTTCTTTACAATATAATTTCCTGAGTCTATTTAAAATCTTCATTATCATGAACACCAACCTATACCAATCTTAACTCCACATCTACCACTCTTATAGGGATGAAATATATTTATCCCTCTCAACACTTGGTAGACCAAGAAATAAGATGGATCTAAGCAGATAGAATTTTTCCTTTAAATAGTCTATGCTCACATGAATACCATGGTATTACCATGGGTCAATACCATGGGTTATTATAAACTTGGATCTTAAAAAACACTATAAGTAATTTATAGAAAATAATAAAAACAATAACTAATTTTTATTTTAACCAAGTTAAAATGTTTAGGTGACATCAAATTACGAGATACTCTTGATCTACCACACCCCGAGTGTTAGTGTTAATCTTTGTAGCCTTCCTCCCATGATCAAACATGCTCTTACAAATTGATTTTAAGGTGTCAAGGTCAAATTTTGTCATTTTAGTGAGTCTTCAAGCAAAATTTGGTCACTATGTATTAGGTATGGGGTTTTCTTTTACTCCTCTCAAAGTTATCCAAATTTAGGTCCATGTCACAATTCAATTGAGTGTACCATTATTCAGAGGGTTATCATCATCATGTTAGGTTCCAATGGATCATTTTACACTTTGCTCATGCTTCAGTTGTGCCTAGGTAAGGTTCATTTCCCTCTCCTAGGGTTTTGAGGGTAATTTCTCTTGGATGATAAAATCATCAGTAAAACTTGTATCCTGATGTTTTTACACCTTCCCCTATCCTTAATTTACCTTATTAAACACTTCTGATCATTAAGATTGCCCAAATTCCTCATTTGCACACAAACCCTAGTTTCTCGCTACAACTTGACAATTTTCTAGGTTAGGCCTATGTTTTTCCCTTTTCAACCCCTTCCCCTCACTCAATATTTGAAATTCCACTTTCTCCTACTTCCTAACATCCATCCATACTTCCCAAAAAAATTTCAAGAATTTAGAAGCCCCTTATCCCCTTCATTTCACTTCATTTTGACAAATCCCTTATTCCACACATCGGGATAGGTTTTACTCCAATGATGTTTCTAAGCAAGAAAAGATGAATTTTGGAAAACTAAGAGAGGTTTCTATCCACAATAGGCCAAGGAAGAAAAAATCCCTTCACTTTTTACATAGGTGTAACGGTTTTAGAGAAATGCAAAAAATACAGTTGCCTCAGGAGAATTGATGCACCTGTAAAGTGACCTTGGGAAAATCAATATTTCTTCTAACTTGGTTGTCCAAATTACTTGCTTGATGAGTAAAATTATAACTAGACACAAATATATTTCCAATGAGCCATCATGAGCTCAATTTGGGGTTGAGAAAGACCTTCAAAAGTTGACTGCAACAACACTCTACCTTTAGGAAGCATCATTTTGCACATTTTGACCAGTCTTGGGAGATTTGATTTTTGAAAGGGAAAATTAACTCCAAATTGAAAAATTCTAGCTGGGTTGCAAAGTAGACTTAATAATATTTCCAAAAAGCTATCCATAACCCAATTTGGACATTAGTAAGGCCTTCAAAATTCTCCTACAAAAAGGCACTATGCATTGAGATGGCGCTACGCATTGGGCAACTCTCTGTAGTGTAAAAAATGAACTGGCGCGACACATTGAGATGGCGTAGCGCATTTGGCTAAAAAGCTTGAAATCCATTCAAATCTTCCTCCAAAGAATTCCAAAATTTCAAATTCTTCATTCCACAAGTAAGTTAACACCTCCATCTTGCCAATGTATGAGTTTCCATCAGTGTCTATGGTGTTTCAATAGGTTAAAAACAAAAACCTAGTTCCTTGCAAAGTTGTGTTGAGAAAATTGCCTAGGGTTTGCAAAATTGTAGTTTTTCTGTTGTATCCCCATTTCCATTTTGTTCTCACTATACTTCAATCACATTAATTTCCCTCTAACCTTTCATTCACATTCACCTATCCCCTTATCCCTAAAACTAAAAACCCTAATACCTAATCCCACTATTCCCAAACCCTAGTCCAATATCCCCAAACCATAATAGTTATCCCAAAGCCTAAATACTATTCCCTAAACCCTTTCATTCCCCAAACCCCTATAGGTAGCATCAAATCCTCCCCTCAACAGTCCCACTCATCCATGAATCTCAAAAACATGCAAGAAACCGACAAGCTGTTAAGAGAAGGAAAACCAAGTCGACAACACTTGAAAAGGAAATTAAAGTTGAGCATGAATCTTGGCTTGAGAGGATAAAATTTCACTTGGAGAAGATGTTGGAGAAGGCCAACAGAGAGAAAAATATGTTGAGGCACATGGCCTACCACTACTTGGTGAGAAATAAAGCGTGCAAGGCAAGAGTGAGGAGCTTGAAAGTAAAGTTGAAGAAGGCATCGAGGAGGCGAAAGGAGAAAGATAGACTTTAGATATTGGCTCGGGCTTCCTTGGCCCAACACAACACCTAGTGAAAAACACTCAGGCCAAATTTCAAAAAGTTTTGGACACTTTTTTCATTTTTGACATTTTTGGGCTAAAACACAGAATTTTCTGCCCTATGCGTCGTGCCACCTGGCACTCGGTTTTGATGGGAGCATCCAAATGCGAAAATCTCAGCATTTTTGGATTTGGCATGAAGAAATATGATTTTCTACCAATGCCTAGGAAATTTTGACAGGTTTTGAGGCCTCAAAAAGATCAAAAACACTCAAAAAATGACCTTACTGGCCCTACTTTGACACACAGAAAGCAAGGGAGAATTTAGCTTTGGAGAGTTAAATGGCGGCCAAATTCAAAAATTCCACTTGGGTTGGAAAGTATACAGGTAGACCTTTCCAACAAGAAAACTTGGATCAAATGTGCACACTGGTAAGGTCTCCAAAAGTGGTTACAACCAATCGCTACGCATAGGGACATTAACATGGTGCATTGGGTAAATTTTGCTCAGTTTGACCAAGAATGCTCTGTTTTTCACCTAGCTTTTGATAGTTTGACTTCTCAATGTCAAACTTATGATGTAATTTCATGTAAACGGGTGGATATTGATGTAAATATGTCAAATTTTCACTCTTGGAGGTAGATTCATCTATCAAAAAGTTGTTTCCAGCTAAATGAATTAGTTCCCTAGTTTCTAGAGGCAAGTTGTTCCACTGCCTAATTTCTAGTTCTCAATTTAGAATCAATTAGAACAACTCCTAAACTTGTGAGCTCGACCTATAGAGGCTAGAATGAGTTATGTTTTTTCTATATCTTGTGATTTTTCAGTCATTAGCATGGTTAGACTTTTGAGAAATCTTGGAGCTTCATTGTATACTCATATCAATAGTTTTGGCTAAGGAATAGAGACCAGGGTTTGCAGCACTCTTTGGGATTCATGTGGCATTTTGTTTTTTTACAGTGCTTTCTTCTGTAATTGTGAATTTATTTATGTGTTATGTATGCCATTACCTATCTTTTTTCGTCTGAACTAAATCAAACAAGGGTAAAGGTAGAATCCATTGAAATTGCAATGCTCTACATAGGGTTTGCTTTAGTTTTTTTATGTTTTCATCTGTTTGAAGAGGATCCATGGCTTTTATTTCCCTCTTCAAATCCTCACCTATCTAATCTATCCATATCATTCAATTTTGAAATGCCAAACCAGTTGCCTACCTTGCCCCATTGAGATCTCCGCAAAATTGAGCCTCATTCCCTACACCCAAAATTTTCCTTTCCCTCTGGGCCAACAAAAAATTCATTAAATTCAATCAAAAATATTTTGATACATACCTAGCCTAAGATCAATCATCATATTAGTCATCTCAATCCCATATTGACAATACTTTGCTGAGTTTGACAGGAGAGAGCCCTCTCACAACCTGGTAGGGCTAGCTACCAGGTTAAGTGTGGTTTGATGTTACTCTAGATCCTACCTTTCTCAGCCTGAGGTAGATTTAGGTGCTAACATAGTGGCGACCATAATGGGGAAGAAAAAGTTTATTATGATTGTTTTTCTTTATAAACTACAGACGGAGCCTGAATTTAGCCAGGTAGCTTTCGAAATGCTCTTTCTTTGCATTAGAGAAAGTAGATGAATGTTGCTTCACTCAATCTCCAGTCTAGTTTATGAACTGAACATCTGGTTTCCTCAGTAAAATGTAATCAAGTTTAGATCTGATTGTTGATGGTGGACCATGATTAGACACATGAAGGCTGAAATCATTCACCTGGTGACTCTGGTGTCGAAGAATCCTAAGGTTCAAAATTTCTATGGTGACTCTACCCTTCAAAAATCAATAGCTTGAAGAATTTCTTGGTGAATTCATTGTTATCAAAATGGTTTTGTTGGATCGAAGATATGCTCCCATGAGCCGAGATCACATTCCAGGTTTTCCAAATAAAATTCCTAAGGTAGATTGGCAAAGGAATTTTCCTACATTTAAAGATGATGATAGGAAGGATGTTGCTTTACATCTAGTTAGATTTCACATACATATTCGCAAGTTGAAGGTTGATTTTCCTGAAGATTTCTTGATGAAGATATTCATGGCCACTCTAGAAGGTGAAGCCCGATCTTGGTATCAAAGTTTTGCGCCTGCTTGTATTTACTGTTTGAAATATTTTCATACCATGTTCTTTAAAAGGTATAAAGAATCTTATCCATCATTAAATTTAGTTCAGAACTATTGCAAACATAGTTATAGTTTTATTGAAAGTCTTGAGAAAGTTTATGATGATGATAACTTCATGGATGATGAGATCATGGAAGCTCTATATGAAAATCCATTTCAGCAGCATAAAGAGAACTTAGAGGATACTCATCAAGATGCTCAGGAAACTTTGCAACGGGATTAAGATCTTAGTACAATGGAAAATGATGAAGGAGAGGGTTTTATTTCAGATCTATCCATAGATGAAGACAATATGCAGAAAAGTCAAGTTTCAATTTTAGAATGCGATAAAGTCAACTTGACAAATTCAGATTTAGATTCAGATCGTGATCATCAAGAGTACCTTGTGCTAAATCCCATGAAGGATAACTCTACTATTGAGATCATCAGGAATGAAGAAAGCAAAGTTATTGACCAAAGCCTTCATAAGGAGGTAATCTAGTCATTTTATGAAAAACAAAATGAGATCTTTGTTCAAGTATGTGAAAAATCTTCTTTTAATAACTTAGTAGTGAATGATAATTTGATTTCCATGTCATATGAAGATGACCAACAATGTTTTCAAATTTCAGAAGATCAAGGAATTAAGGACTACCATTCAGGTTTTTCATGTTATTTCAAGAAGACAATAATTTCTTGATCAAAAGAAAACAAAAAGTATTATCTCCTTTATTTGAAGATGAAATAGATCTACTCCTGAAAGGTTAGGTTCCAGCCCAACCTAATGGAGGTCTACAGTGTGCACATGATCAAGAAGGTGGTGGTGAAACTTCTTCTTCTTTTGAAAATGATGACAGTCTTGAAATTAGATTTATAGATCAGCGAACAGATAATATTTTCTTTCATGAAAATGATAAGGCTATCAAGTTTGATAATATTGAAGATTATTTTCTGTTTAAGAATGACGTAGACCATGAAATTGAGGAATATGAGCCTAAGAGAGACAATATGCCAGAATTTCTCATGGTCGAGGAATTTACAGCTAACACTCAAATGGTAGAAGCTTATCCCTCTCTATGCCTTCCTATCACTCGACAATCAATTGTTCTTTTAGATCATAATGAAGGGAGTACTTGTGTTTTTGCTGTTGTATCTTAAGACAAGATAGTGCTTCGGGATTTTCAAGATCCCTTCGGCATTCTTTTGCAAGCATTAGAAATGATAAATGTTGCTTAGTTCATTATCATAAAGCCTTGGTTTTAGTGGTTATCATGAGTTTCCTATATCTACATCGTTCTGCCTGCTCGGGGAAAATGAGAGCAGAATTTTAGTATGTAGCCATTTGTTGGACTGGTTACATTGGAAGGCTCACTACACATCATTGTACATATTTCATCAGTAGGTAGGTGGTTGTCATCATGATTTGAAGCCCTCAAATCTCAATGGTCTGCTGCCATTCAAAAAGCTTTGTAAGTACTTGTTTCACTTAAGTAAGTGGTGAGTCATATTTTGTTTTAGTCAGTCCAGTATTGAGTTAGTTTTGAGTTATAATTGAGTTATGTTCTAATTCAACATTTTCATTTTGTTTTGTGGAAGTAATTGACTCCATTGCCCAATGGATGAAGGCACTGCCTGCTTTCCCCAAAGATCTGTCGTTCTTGGCACCTCCAAGGAGCTACCATCCCCATTGGAGCCAATGTTACTGTTAGCCTTTGCAGCCTTCCTCCAGTGATCAAACATGCTCTTACAAAGTGATTTTAAGGTGTCAATGTCAAATTTTTTCATTTTAGTCAGTCTTTAAGAAAAATTTGGTCACTAGATATTAGGTCTAGGGTTTGCTTTTAATCCTCTCAAAGTTGTCCAAATGTCAGTCCATGTCACCATTCAGCTGAGTGTACCATCATTTAGAGGGTTTTCATCATCATGTCAGGTTCTAGTGGGTCATTTTACAGCTTGCTCATGCTTCAGTTGCACTTAGGTAAGGTTCATTTCCCTCTCCTAGGGTTTTGAGGGTAATTTCTCTTGGATGATCAAATCATCAGCAAAACTTGTATCCTGATGTTCGTACACCTTCCCCTATCCTTAATGCACCTTATTAAATACTTCCCATCACTAAGATCCCCCAAATTCGTCATTTTTGCACAAACCCTAGTTTCTTGCCACAACTTGACAATTTTCTAGGCTAGGCCTGTGTTTTTCCACTTTGGACCCCTTCCCCTCATTCAATCTTTGAAATTCCACTTTCTCCTACTTCCTAACATCCCCCCCTATTTCCCAAAAATTTCCCAATAATTTAAAAGATCCTTATCCCCTTCCTTTCACTTCATTTCAACAAATCCCTTGTTCCACACATCGAGATAGGTTTTACTCCAATGATGTTTGTAAGAAAGAAAAGATGCATTTTAGAAAATTTAGAAAGGTTTTTGTCCGAAATAGGTCAGGTAACAACAACTTCTTTCACTTTTTACACAAGTATCATGGTTTTGGAGAAATACCAAACATACAGTTGCATCAGGAGAATTGATGCACCTCTGAAGTGACCTTGGGAAAATCACGATTTCGCCTAGCGTGGTTGGTAAAATTACTTTCTTGATGAGTCAAATGATAACTAGACACAAAGAGCTTTGCAATGAGCCATAATGAGTGGTGAGCTCCAGTATTGTAGCAATAATGCTACAACTCCTGAGGCTTCCTGTCTCTCATTTTATCAACCCAGTTGTTCGTACAAACTTGGAAGCGATGGTGCTATATGCACAAGTACTAGCTCTTGTCACAGCTGTCACTTGGTTAGCTGGCACAAGTCCGCTAGGGCTCAAGACAACTTCTATAGGCTCACAGAAGAAGCTTTATCAATGATGGACGAAAGCTAGCTCAAAGGAGACTAAGCTATTTGACAAAAATAAACTAAAAGTAAATTAAAGCATGTAAACCTAGGAAACCCTAATTTAACTAGTCTAATCTCTATAAAGCAATGAAGATGAGTAGTACTTCTACCAATGCTGCTACTACCTCTAATGAGTGGAAATGCATGGATCTAAACTACTTGCATTATAAAAGACATGTTTTTATACTTTTCATTAAGTAGGTGAAATAATTGTGATTTTGTGCTTATTAGGGTTTGGTTGTGCAGCTTGAATGAAGAAGGAAGGAAAGCGTGGGACAGGTTGGGGAGGCTAGGTGAGGTCCCTATGGACCCTTGGCATTCATCCACAAAGGTTTTCCACGTTCAGAAGCTCGGCAACCGCGTGAATGACTTCCTACAGGATGTCTGCAGGGGATCCTACAGGATACTCAAGATTTTCTATAGGATATCTCTAAACTGCTACAGGATGATCTACCGTGAAGGATTGAAGTGATGGAAAAGTGATGGAAAAGTGATGGAAGGGTAGGAAGGGATGTGTGAGGTAGGGATCAGGCTGGTGATGGCACAGAGGCGGAAGGATGAGATGGGAAACGGGTATAGGGAGTAGGTTGAAGTGATGTCAATGAAGGGTCAAGGAATGGAGCTACGTGAGGACTGGACGACTTTGAGGAGAGGACAGAACGCAGTGCAGGTCAAGGAAACGGGGTTGCATGCAGGATCAAAATGGAAAGGATGGTAATGAAACAAGAGGGAGAAGAGTGTAAATGAAACAACTGATCAAAACTGTTTATCAAACCGGAAATGCATCCACCTACATTAAGTGTGCCATGATTTCATTGAACAGTAATCCAAAACGCAAAGAGAAATACGTATGGGGTTGTGATGAAGAGATGTGTGATAAGTGTGAATGACAAGGAAGCATCTAAATCCAAACCATAACTGTATCAAACAAAGTAATGCGTGTTTTTGGTGGTCTGCTATGGACTGCACCCCAATCTTCAAAAGAGATGGCAGTGAGCCTTAACAACCGTTTTGCTGGAGCTCCAATTGATGGTATTAATCCTCTTCTACGCTAAGCAAATGGGAACAACTGCATCATAAGCAAAAATCTATCCTACTCGTATGAAAATCAAATCACCAAACTACTGAAATTCGAATTGCATGAACAGAGGAAAACTTCAAATGCTAGGAATGAAATAGAAACAGCACTACAGTAGAGGGGATCTATGGCTCTCACGTTGGGCCCTAACCTGAGAGCTATAGTCTCCTAATAAAACTCAGGAATAGATCACAAACTGTCTTCTTTATTCATAATTCGAAGTCATGCCAAATTGGCTTACAACAAAAGAACGAAACTTGAAACTCTTTCAATTAAATGATAACCGAGAGATCAACAACCTATCTAATGGCTAAGGCCTCCATATTTATACAAAAAAATGATGATCCGCCAAGTGCCTTGATCTAGGAGCTCGGCTTGTCTAAGCTGAAATTTTAACTGGCGGATTTGTGAGGCGTCAGAACTGGTATTTGTAGAACAGTTTAATGACTGTGTTCCTGAGGATAGCTGGCCTCGCTTCTGGAGCTCGGAGGGGAGATTGATTTTGACTCGAAGTTCTTGTGGGAATCACGAGGATGTCCCAAGACTGTGGACATCTCTCCAACAAAATCAGCAGTGCCACCTTATTGTCTCCTTATCCCTTTTTCGTTGTCTCTTTCTCCCTTTTTAATGCCAAAACCTGGAATCACAATGCATTAGTCACGTAGATAAAGTGCCTAACCTTCCTCCTACAAACAACATGAATAAACTAAGAAATGCATGCATAAGCTAATAAAGATGAATGGTTGAGCAAGTAAAATAGGCCAAAATGAGCCCAAATTGTACCAAAATTGGGGCTCATCATCACCCCCCAGCTGAACCATTTGCTCATCCTTGAGTAACTCAATCCAGGTCCTCATCCTTCATGGCTCTCACTGCTTCGCTGGCATCCCAAGGCTCAGTGGTAGTATCCTCTCTGCGGGTGTGAAATCCTGCTGTTCTATCTACCTCTGTCCATTGCTGACCATCGTTTTCTTTTGAATTCCCTTCAGTCAAACCCAGCAGTAGTGGTGGGCTGAGTTTAAGGCCAATCCAGTTGGCTTGGAGGCTCTGAATGGATTTCTTGTAAAGGGCAACCCTTGCCAAAGCTTCCCTCATTCGGATGGGGGTATGGTATTCTCGGATTTGCAAGTTGTGGCCCAGGGTATTCCATCTACGTTGACAAGAATGAGCAGCATTTTCCCCCAACAGCCTTTCCATGTCCTCAAAGTGGGCAATAGCTTGGGCCTGTTTGTCCATCCACCTTAAAGAAGCTGTGGGGTCTGTAGCCAATTGGTGATGTGTGGAGATGAGTGTCACCGGGTCTTCAATCTCTGGCCTAATCAACAGTGGCTCCTTCACTTCTCGGCTCATGACTGATTTTGCTTCATTTGCCCGTTGGTCTTCATGGTTTAACCATGAGGCCAATGCCATCAATTGCATGTCTCCCAAGGCAATGTTGGGATCCCATGAGACTTCGTTAGGTAGAGCCAAGTTGTGAAGGTAAAACTCTGCCAATTTGGCTTTGTCTTCAGCTGAGCTAGTACTGCATAATTCGGAAAACTGGTGTGGGCTTTGAATTGACATACCTCTCTGTGCCAGGGTGTTTATTTGGAACTGCAGCCATTGATCCTTTAAAAACAACCCATAGGATCTTGCAGGTGACCTGCATTGAATTGCTTCTATGGCCCAGCTGGCCATGCAGGCCAACTGTGTTTCCTTTTGCTGCAACTGCTCCTTGAGTGCTTGCATTGCAATCTTGGCTTGCTGCTGTTCTTCCTGTAGATGCACTATGGTCTCTTCAAGGCTGGAGGGCATCTCCTTTGTGCTTGGCTGTTCTTGCATGACAACCTTGGAGGATGTCGATGCTCCTGCCTTCAGCTCTTTCAGCTGCAAACTCAACCTATGATTTTCTTCCTGTAGGAACGTTTGCTGTCAATTGGCCACATGTTTAGCCATTGCAAATTCGCTCCTGATTTCCTTGAGCTGGTCCTGTAGAGGTCCTATGTCGGCTACGCCCTTAGACTTGGTGATCTGCATCCATGTGTGATACCAGACCTTTTCCTCTTCTAATGCAATAAATAATGGTACAGTAAATTTTTGCGGGATGATCTTTCCCGCCTCCAAGAAATTGTAGTAGGAATTCAAACTGGGTGAAGGGGTAGGCTCAGGGATATGTTCTTTTTCTTCCTCCCCGGGAGGTTCTAGCTCATCCCTCTTTGGTGACGAGGGCCCCTCCCTTTCTCTTTCTTCTGTTTCCTGTAGCCGAGTCAGCGTATCCTATAGGACCTTCTCGGCTTGCTGTAGCCGTGTTTTCTCGTCCAACAGGTCTATTCTTTCTTGCCACGTATTCTTCCTCGGACTCCCCTTTTCATAGGTAACTGCAACCTTTGAGGGTGATTTCTCATTGGAAGAAGTAGGTGATCGTTCCTTGGGAGAAACGGGTGATTGAACTTCGGGAGAAACAGGTGACTGTGCTTTGGGAGAAGCAGGGGATTGTTTTTTGGGAGAAACAGGGGTGTCCTTGATGACAATTGGGCTGCTGGATGGTGCCTGTGGTTTCCCGGTTTTTATCCTCGTACTTCTCTGGCATTTGAAGTAGAGAGGAGGGTCTCTCTTCCTCTTCCCTCTCTGCATAGGTGGCGTACTGAGGCCAGCTAATACAGCCGCTGCCTCCCTAGCCAGAACGTCCGCCTTCTTCTCCTTCAATTTTGACTTAGCACGGCTTCCTGTAGAAGCTGTCTTCGGGCTTCCTGTAGAAGCCTGCTTGACTTTTCCTGTAGTGACAGGTGTCTTGCTCTTTGCTTGTTTTGCTGCCGGGGTCTTCTCTTTTTGTTTGCTGGCGGGTGTTGGAGACGTAACTGGGCTGACATGGCCTACTCCAGCTTTGTCCCTTCTACTTTTCGTCCTCAATTCCCTTGCTGACAGGATGGGAGAGTCAGCGTTTTCCTCAGCACCTTTTTCTTTGTGCTGCTCCTTCTTCACAGTAGTCAGGGCACTGGAGCGAGCTTCCCTCTTCTCTTTGGCTACCGCTTCTTGCTCTTCACCACTGGACGTCCCTGTTTCTTCCATCAACGTTTTTACATCCCCTTCACGTGTTAAATTCCGAAAGGATTCCCACAAGAGGGGGACCTTGTAGGAATGCAGTGCATCCTCTACCAGCAATTTGATCAGCCCATGGTGGGCCACCTGCTCTGGAACGCCATCCTTCAGCTTGGTAGCGCACTCCATCAACGATTGTAGCAGGAAATAGGGAAGGCCCAATTTCTGCTCTACAGGAAGATTGACCCTGTATCGTCATTCAGTGAGCAGTCTGAAATGGTATGCATACACAATGCTGTGACGACCCTCACAGGTGATATACCTCATGATTTGCAAGCTGACCTCGTTCCAAGGTGGTGTCAAACTGACCCTGCGTACTCCATTCTTGTCCTCAGAGAATTCTTCGTTGGGTGGAAAGAATTCCTTCTTTGCTTGCTGGTTTTGCTTCCGTTCATCTTTATTCCACGGAAGACCCATGGGAAGCTCAGTGATTCTGCTGATAGACTGTGGTGTTACCTTGAGGCTCAGGCCTCTGAATTTGACTGTGGCCAGCACGTCGGATTTTGGCTTCAGGCCCCGCAAGAATTCCTTGGCCACTTCCTCATCATATCCCTGCAACTTATCACATAAAGGCATCCACTGTGCCTGCGTAAAAATGTCAACCACTGCCTGATTTTCCCTTAATATGGCTGAATCAGTGGGCTCTCGTCTGATGAATCCACCAGGCATGATGAACACGGTGGTTTGGGCCACAGTAGGTGAATGTAACGGGAATTCAGTCTCATAGACAGAGCACACAAACAAACTACGGTCGAATTATACCACTACCCTGTAGGAGCGATAGTATAGGCACAACACTCAATAATTTTTATGACCCGATTGTGAGAAATGACCCTGCCACCTTTGAAAACCAATTGCGGAAGGAGTTTCAGGGTTACCTCTTATCCGCCACCTTTTTACGTGAAGACTTCACCTTCCTGTAGAGACTGCGTTCCTGTAGAAACTGCTCCTGTAGACAGTGCGCAGGCTTTGGAGAGAGCGATGGTTGGCCAACGGTCTAGAGGTGCATTACCAGAGTTTCAGGTAGCCGAGAGCTTGGCGTATCAACATGTAGAGGCAAGCAGAAGAGCTAACTGAGTTGAAGTGAGGTTGACGGAGATATTTACTAAACGAGCTGATTAGATTTTGAATCGGCGCAGCTCGTGGCGCGGGGGGTGAGCTGTCCCCGCCGGACCGTTGGATGATGTCACTCATCATTTACCTGCGCCTCCCCTTACCGCTGCATTCATTCCCACAGATCGCCCTTTTCGGTTAAGCTCTGCTGCACGGTTGATGGGACTGATCCTCACATGTGGGCTGTTGTTTCTCCTGCCGTGGCTGCCACCTCATCCTCTAACCATCCCTTCTCTAACCGACGTGGCTAGTTACTGGTCTTACGGCCGCTCAATCATTCACCTTTATGCCATGCAAAGCAAATCAAAGCAGTAATCATGCAGTTTGATGGAGAGAAGGATTCGAGCACTTACCTGCGCGCGTCTGCAAATGATTTCCAGCCTTCGAACAATGGATCGCCCTGCTGCGTGTGTCTGCACGTTCCTGTAGGCTTGCGGTTTCAGGACGTGTTACAGGATGCTGGCGATGGAGTGAATGGCTCTCGGTTATGCGCCCTTGTTTCTTCTCAAATGGCGGTGCTATGGACGGTCTTCACTCGAGCAGGTTGGACTGTTGGAGGATCCCCGTGAGGGGTCTTGTCACAGTCCTTCCTTCTTGTGTGCATGCTGCATGCTGGCGGCCCTGGCTCTCCTTTCACGATCCCAGCGCTTTTGATGCATAGCGTGGATGTGGTATGGCTCTCAGCGTTTGATTTTCCTTTGACAATTGTTTCTCCGTGAGCACTGATTTCTTGTTGTGCTGCTGCAGGTATCTTGGTTTGCATGGCGACGAGGAGGGTGTAGGACGCTAATGGCGATGTTCAGAGGTGCCATCAGTGGCATGCATGCATTCAAACCAATCCTGAGTCGCTAGATCTTCAATTGAAACTTATTTCGGTCGTCGCAACCTTCTACAGGAAGTTTCCTGAAGGACACAGAGCTTCCTGTAGAGTTTCGGGACTTTCCTGTAGAAGATTAGCGCCTTCCTGTAGGAAGACTGTCTGTTCCTGTAGAAGACTGTGTCTTCCTGTAGAAGATCCAAATCACAAAAAAATGCACATACCTTAAAAACATTGCTGTCCTTGGAGGAGGCATTGATGACATCCTTTGACAATCATGATGAAGGCCCCCGACTTGGAGTGGAAAGGTTTCTTCTCCTCCATAGAACATCTGCATGCAAACTTTTATGGTGCTTATTGTTTTTTTTTTTTTTTCTTTTCTTCTTTTTTCTCTTTTTTCTTTTTTCATTTTATTTATTTATTTATTTATTTATTTTTTTTAGAAGGATAGCAAGGGCGCCTCAAAGAGGTTTTCACCCTTGCCACCTGCCCTGAGCGCCTCAAAGAGGTTTTCGC